>JBBMOY011137550.1:0-10393 GCA_037951405.1 Platydemus manokwari
CAAATTTCTCTTAAAAAAATAATTCTTAAAATTCATTATGTAGGTTCAGATTTGTGGGTTCTAATAATTGATCGTAATTACATCAAGATTCTCAAATTAACATTTTCTGCGTATGATAATGCATATCCATATCCTTCTATCATTTAGAGTAATTTATATGAAAGTAATTATCTCAGTATAATCTAAAAAATATATAGAAAATAATTCGTTCTATAGTGCAACTTTTTAAAAATTATTGGATCTTCTAAATTAAAACTCCTTTAAGTGGATTCGATCTAGAAGTAATGGTTTCGAATTAGGTTTATATATCAAAACAATCACTACTAAAAAGTTTAACATCGGTTATCAAAATACATTATCGTAATTCTCGATGCGATAAATATGGTAGGAAAAAATTATTTAAATGATCTGGGAACAATCAACTGTTTCCAATAAAATCTTGAGATTTAACGACTGTCATATAAAACTGCTATAAAATAGAAATTTTTCGATTTGTTTTTGTAAAATGGACCAAAAAAGTTTTCACACAAAACATCAAAAACACCGTAGAACAAGCAAATCCATTAAAATGGGTGAAAATCGAAAATTCTCATTTCACACCAACCACAAAGCAGCCTTAAGAGATCATCAATAATTCCACAGAAATTCCATTTTTGGATGATCTGTGGTTGGAGTTTGGTACGGATTAAATGTCATATAATTAAATTCCCAAATTCAACGATGGGATATCAAACGAACGAATGACATATTTTACACAGTAACTGATATACACCATGTCAATTTCGTTGATAAAAGTAAATATGCATAATTAATATTCGACAGAGTTCGTAAGAAATCACATGTATCACATTCAAAGTAGTACCAAATTTTGTTTTCGGTTCAAGAATTCCAATTAGTTGCATGAAAACATTTCAGATTCAGTTTAATATGACATTCAGCAAGGTTTAAATTCAAAAATTGTTTGAAATACACAGTAAAAATAAAAATTTAATTATGAAAGTCTTAAATATTTCCTAATTAACTTAAATAAAAAAGGAAGCTGGAGATTTAACTATTGTCGTTCAGACAAATTAAAAGTAGAAGGCAAAGTTTAGCAGGAAAATTTATAACGTAAAATCAAAAGTAAAAAGTTGGGAAAGTGTAAAAATTTAATGTTTTAAAATTGCGAAATTTATAAATTAACTTTAAACAAACGAATTTTTAATTTTTTCATCAATTTTAATAACTGAATGATTTTTATGGATAATAGTTTGTAATAAGAATTTCTGTAAAAAGAATTTTTACGAAGAATTTTTACATCTTTACGAAGAGTATTTACTAATTTTTTGACAGATTGTGTTGAGTCTGGGAAAGAAATTTCCCTTTATTTACTAAATACAATGGATATTTATTTAAGCCATACGAAGTGGAAACGAATATATTTAAACAACTTTGCTTTGCAAGTTCTTGAATTTCAATTAAATAAAATAATAGAAAAGGCAAAAAGTAATTGATATATTTATAAAAAAAACCATGTTGAATGAAAACAGTCAAAATCAATTTTATTTTTAATTAAATAATGTTATTAGAATTTTCAACAAAAATAAGCAATTATTTTAAACTTCAGATGTTTCCGATAAATAATTTAAATTATATTTTAAGTAAAATTATTAAAAATAAATTATATTTATATATAAAATGAAGTTTTCTACAATAACAAATAAACTGAACTCTATATTTGACGGATTATATATATAAAGCAAAAAGAAAAATAATACACATATTTTGATGTTTAGAAATTACACTCCTAAATGTGGCGTGAACAGCAATACAAGTTTTCATATTTTACATTTATAAATTATATAATTATAGAGAAATATTCATTATAGTAAACAATAATCCTTCAAGATATAAGTAATTGAATTTATATTGAAGTTAGAGTAAGCTAGATGGCAGCAAATGCTTTATGAGATTTCTTTATAGTATTTGATATATGATGCCATGGAGATTGCATTTTTGTTTAACGCGTTGTGTCTCTTGAAACGCTATGATATATATGAAGAAATAAATTTATTAATGCATAGTGGTTTTTGATTTTCCTTACGCTATACTTTATTTAAATGATATAAAAATATATGTTAGACTTCACACAAAATGTAATTTCTAACTGCTAATTATGCGAAATAAGTTTTGCTCAAATAAGTAATTCATTTTCTTTGTACAAAGCTAATAAGCAGAGTTTTGTGAGTAAATCTATCAAATAAGCTATGAATATCTAATATTTCGCACATGGCTAATATTGATTAATAAAGTCACTTTTAGAAATTACTATCAAAAAGTGGTAAAGTTTTTATTTTAATTTTGTCAGTCATTAGAATAAAAAGTAAACTCATATTGGTAATGTTTGTTCACAAAATGATCCAAATTCATCACAACGTTTGATTTATGTTGTTACTGATGAACTAATAGCTGTTTTGGGATTTATTTTTAAATATATTTTTAGCCAATATATTTTAGAGTTATGAATATTGATTCGAGCTTTTGAAATGATGGCGAATTATTAATAAAAGTTAAATGGATATTAAGTTGTCTCAACAAGATTTGGTTCCGCTATCTCATTAGCTATAGTAAATAATTATATATAATTAAATAGATTATAAAATACCTCCAGAATTGTCTGATTATTGTTTTGTGTCACACATTCCGGTAAAATGTAATGAACGTGTCGCCCAGGTGACTGAGCAAGATTCCAAGTAAAATAAGATGGCTGGGAATAATTAATGTCTTTCTCATATTAATTTATGGTTTCCCAGGCTAAATGTCAACTGTGAATCAGTTATTAATAGAATCAATAAAAATCTACTCATTGGAATCATAAAATTTCTTTTAATGTTCAATAAATTCATAATAATAATATAGCGATAATATGATCATATATTGTCAGTTTAAAATTTTGTGAGAACTGTGACTATTAGCTATTGTTTATATACTGTTGTAAGAATTTCATTCATGCATGTCCTCATGATTATTGTTTCTATATTTGGCATACTGTGTTACCACTATTATATGTATTTGTGGTAACAGGAGTCTATATTTAGCAACATCTGCTTCTATTTTTGTTCTTAGATTTATTTTTGGTAACAAATGCAATTCCTATTTTTTCTTTCTTAAAATTGATTGATTAAAACTTTTCGAAATTTTTTTAATTTTTTATATAGATTATTAATAATAATTTTTTGAAAAGTTTGAAATTTACAAAATTTTGGTATTTATTTCGGGTAATGGTGTTTTAAGAATTTATTCTAAGTGTGTACTGTTATCTATTTATATCGTATTTATCTCTTGTCTTAGGTTATTCCATCTATTTCATCAGGTTATTACATCCTTTTTTAAATATTGCCACAATAATGTCTTGTTCATTAATCGGTATTTGTCACGGGTTTTTATTTCCCGAAATAGACTTCTTTAAAACTGTATTAAATATTTTATTAAATTAAATTTACAATACCAAACCGACGTTGCTAAGGTAAAGAATCATTATTGTAGTTTTACCTTTTTGACCTAATTTAAAATTTTAATGATTTTAATGCGACTGTAATTCTCTAAAGTGATAATTCAATTAACTGAATCGGAATAATAAGTGTGATCATAATGTATTCATTTTGAACAATAGACAAAACCACACAAAAGTCTTTGAAGACAGGTTTCGGTTATTACTTTCAATACCACAGAAAGATATGCTTTAATGATGACAAAAACCAAAATTACAGCTAGTGATCTGACTGTAAATAAAATGCAAATAAAAAGCTACAGTTAAGGAATAAATGTTACTAAATCGTATCACTGTTACTTGTGATCTGAAATCTGTGAGGTTCAGTAGAATTTTGTCCGTTTGTTTGTCTCAACGATTGGTCGCTATACGTAATTGATAGATGTTGAGAGTTCATTGTTCATCCTTTATCTTTTTCCAATTTTTGATTAATTCTGTTAATTTAGTGTAGATTTGTCGCTAGTATCATAAATTGTGAAAGATAATTTGATGTTATGTACTTTATTTGGTGCTATTCATGATCCAACTTTAACGTGTGAATTTTTATGTTGGATGATGAAAGTTAAAAATATTTTTAAAATTTTTATAATATAAAATAATTTCAATCATTCAAGTGCAGATTACATATCTGGCGACTTAACGATTGATTTTCTGCTTTTTAATTTCTTGGAACTGTCACTTGCCAAAAAATAATATTCAGTGATTGAAAGTAAATGTTTTTCACACTTTTTTAATGTTTATATTATTCACCGAAATTTTTTTCATTGTTTTTATCATGTACTCCTAATATAAACAATTCGAGATGGGGTGTCATTACTAGTTATCTTTCTCATAATTATATTTTAAACAGGTATAAATATAAAATAATAAATCATAAATTTGTGAAGGTAATTTATTTTTCGAGCTGTAAATTATCATTTAACTGAGAAAGGGTGATAATCACCCAAATGATGCTTTAAGGTTGTTATATACAAGCTTATATATGGAACCGAATTGCAAATACTTAATAGTGAGTGGTAACTGAAGTACATGGGAGTAAAATGGTTGTAACAAATGACATTCTTGAATAGGAAATTATGACATTACGACTTTAAAATTGCTTACATAAGTACTGTATTAGTTAAATAGTGATGTTAAGTGCATTTATTATATGAATTTATTTACATTTACATATTAATTCAGAATCAAAAGTTCATTTCAAAAGATAAACTTAAATAAAAAATGAAAATTTATAAAAAAAATATTTATCAAGATTATTAAACATTGGATGGATTAAGATATTAGATTTTAAATGTCACCAATTTCATTATCACCTTATCGACAATAAATATGAGAAATATTTACAAAATTATAATCGACTGAAAACTGTAATGTTTAGTGTACAAAAATGTATTTTTCTAACTTCGAAATCATTTTATTTGATTCATCAGTTGTAACTGGAAAAAATTGGTGATTTATAAATTTATGAAATATTTTTAAGTGTTTTTAAAAATACAAAAATCATTCCGTAGGAATTTATTTTTTAAATATTAATTTGATGGAGAAAATTTAAAAAAAAATGTCAAATCAAAATTTTATGAAATTTATTTTTAAATAGATAACCTTTACGGTTGTTTAAATTAAAAAACGCAATTTGTTCAAAAATATTGTCTGTTCGAATGATTCATCAGTTGATTTTCGAAATAACTTTTATTATTAATGATAATTAAGGAAATTTAATGCACATAGATTCCGAGGAAAATGTTAAGAAAAATGGTCGTAAAATACAAATTTAATTTGTTGATTGTTTTCGAAAAACTGTATGATTTATTGGTTAAAGTTAAAAAAGGGTCCTAAAATGAAATTTTTAATTTGTTGAGTGTATTGCAAAATTCTATATAATTAATTAAATTAATTATTTAATTCATTTTGAATTTGGGGTTTAATTATCTGTTAGGACTTTTAATAGTCTGCAATAAATATTAAATAAACCATAGATTTAAAATATTCCGAAGAATTATTGTTCGAATAGTGGATTAAAGTAGGTTACATTGCAAATAAATGAAAATTAGCGATAACTCTCTTGTAACATAAGAAACAAATTAAAAAGTACTCTAAACTTTCACATTTATTTTAAAAGAACTATTAATATTAGTCTACCAAATGAAGTTTGTTAAATCGATTTTTATTAATTAGTTGGATACATAAGTTGGGGCGTGTAGCTATGATACCCTTATAAAGAATTTTTGCAAAAAATGATACAAATCGCGGTTTAAAATATCAGAAAATTGTTGTGATTAGAAACCGGAACTTGGTTTGCCTTCTCCACGTTTTGGTACTGCGAAAAGCGAACTGACAACTGTACACGAAATAAATATGAAATAGTCACAATTAAGGATTGTCGTATTACTTAATATTCATACGTTTTATTGGATGTCTTTCATCTGTCTTCTAAACTTGGAGATCAAATAGGACTATTAATCAAGTTAACCGTTCCAAACTAATTAATATACACAATTTGTTATAAAATGAAAATCTTTATAAAAATCAATTTCTTCATGAAATTTTACAAAATTTTATAATTATAAAATTAATTACCAAATCAAATTGTTCAAGAAAATTCATCATGATGTAAATGAGTCAAACGATCACTTTTCCTAACCAAACCCGGATTGCAAAGTACACCAAAACCTATCGAAATCAACTTGAAAATTTAATAGATATAATTTTATGATTATAATAAATTGTTTTTCTATCCTATGAGTTAATTTTATTAAATGAATTCATTAAATAATTATCTTGAAAATAGAAATCTAAATTTTCAAAGATATCAAGATTCATAACATCAGTTCTTAATAACAACATTAAGTTTATAATAAAAATAATCTAATATCCCCAGTAACTTAATTTTTAAGCTGAGTTCAGTTTGTAAAAGTTTGTATTTGTTTGGACCAATTCATAATCAAAAAAATTATAAATTTAAGAATTAACGAGCTTCTTATAATTGACTCCAAATAGAACTGACAACTTAAAAACAAATTCATTTCAATTTCTCAGTTTGGCTGCCATACCACGATGGTAACGGAGTTTGTTGATGTTACTTTGCTCAACTTTTATTCAATGTTCTGAATTTCTATATTTCAGCTTAATTTATTGATTTCGGAAGTCTGGAATTGCTAAATCCCTGTCTATGCTTAGCTATGTTGTCATATAATTTACCAAATTGGAATTGTAGTTCTGTAATTCACTTATATTTGATTGTATATCATGCCTTTAAGACTATATATTGATATGTATATATGTAAAATATGAAAACTGGAGTGCCAAGAGTCTGATAATAGATATTTCTATGGTAGTTTTCTATACTTGATGCTGAAGGAAGCTAATTCACTCCGATCTAATTATTATTTTGAAATTTATAAAACTAATTCCGTAATTCAACCACAAATATGAATGATTAACTTCATTCTATGAATTCCTTAATGGTTAAATTTGTAATTCATTTTATTACAATTTATTTAATTATTAACGAGATCCAGTTACTCGTATGATTCTCAATTATTGGCTTAATTCAATTAATTATTTAATACGATTGCTAATTGCATTCTCTTTTTTCCATCGAATATGGCGAGTCAATGAATTATGGAAAATTTTACAACCAATATCATAATTCTCTATTTTTATTTTCTATCAAAATGTGAATATTAGTACACGTTATTGTACCAGTTTTTACATTTGTCAGTTGAGTTTTCATTTCAAAAAATTATAATCTAAATTATAATTAATAATGTTACAGAGTTTTGCTGAACTTTTCTAGTTATTTATACGCCCGTATATCGTCGACATTTAAATCAATTTGGTAATAAAACTCACCATAATGTCTGTTTACAAATAAACTCACAACCAAACCAATCACACCATATTTGAAATCATAAACTAAGCAGGCATAGTGGAAAAGATTCGTATTAAATGGAAAAAAAAATCATGGTAAAATTAATTTAAATATATATTATATATCTTGAATATTTTTTTCCAACAATTATAATCGCTTTATTAAAAAAAAAACTGTTTGATGTTCAATTAGAAGATTGAAATAATAATGAAAAAATTACAAACATTAATGAAATTCTGTTTTAGAAAATTTCTATTTTAGAATGAAAAAATGGAATTTCTTTATTAATCGGTGAAAAATTTACAATTTCATTACTAACGGAATCTCTTCTGTAACGTTTCGTTTGATTCACATTAAATTGAAATTGATTTTCACATTTACATTTTGATAAAGCTTCAAAATCAAAATTCGTAGATTTTCGTTCAAATCGATAATTGGAGTTGTTTAACGATTTTGGGCAACATCTTTTTTGTATATTTAAGAATGGAAATTTTAAATTAAAATTTTTCGATTTTTGATCTTGGACTAAAAGTAGTTAAGAAACGAAGTTCTTCTATATTGCAAAAGCTATATAGTTTATTTAATTATATTTTTTAATAACATTTTAAATTTTTTATTTAAGAATTTAAGAAAAATTTTATGTTTTAAATAAAATATTAAATAAACTAGAGGTTTGAAATTTCCAAAAATTTGATTATTTTAAAAAATTATCAAAGTAAGTAAAATTGTAATTTATTGAGGACCTCTATTTTAACATTAGAAGAAAATTGATAGATACTCAATTATTTTATAAAAGACAATTAAAAATAGATTATTAAACTTGTTAACTAGATTTATAATTGAGAAAATTTTAATAAAATCCACAAAAAATCACATAGAAGTGTTGTGATTAGTATAGGATGTTGGTTTAACAATTCTATTTGGTTCTTATTCGACATCATAAAAATGTGAGACATCAAGTGAATTGTATTGCTTCAACAATTCATGAAATTGTATTAAAATTTTTCATAAAAATAAATTTTATGCACAAAACTTTAAAAAGCATGCATAAAATTAAACTTATAAAATTATCCCATAGACTAAAATTCATTATGTTGGAATTTTGGTTCATGGATACGTTATTTTATCTTAATAGAAATTTAAACACCACCATAATTTTAAATTCTTTTGTATATGTATGCTTGTACATAGCTAATTAAATTGGAAATTTAAAACAAAGCCTTACTAGAAATTGTAAATATGTTCACAAATGGAAAAATTAATTTACAAAGAATTTTTTGCTTTTCACATAATTATTTTAAATTTCATTCGAATTTAAAAATGCCGACTAAAAGTATTTCAATTTCTACTTAATTTTTTAACTTACTAAATTCAAAAATTAAAATTTTAGACAACAACAAAAGCATGAATTAAAATTGAAATAAATTAATAAAAAATTAACCAATAGGACGAATTATTTGTTTTTCTTTAATAATAAGAATAATTAATCTTATACATAATAACTGTAAACATGTTAGGGTTGAAAAAGGCATGTGACATCCTCCAAATAGATGTTTTTCTAATTTTTTTCTGGTTGAAACGATTGTCAATTCCAACAAGTAGTCTACTGATATACCAATTTTGGACTTCGAAGATAATTTCAGAATTTTCTAATCGGATGGTTAAAACAGGCAACAATATTGGTACTTGACACCGAGCAAAATCAAGTCGTTCTAATTTCATTTTGCATCCATATTCATATATCTGTTGGAATCTGAATGTAAAATTACAGGGTTAGAAAAAGTAAACACGGAACTGTTACAATTTATACCAAATTTAGAATCAAAACAAGTCTCGAGAGAAACAACTAGTATGTAATTTGAGACATCACATTAGAATCTCACGCTTAAGTAGATGAGATTACGAATATTTCGAAGAGCATTAATGGTACAAATTACATCCTAATCAGTTAAGCAAATCCCAAGAAATTTTATACTGAGATCATCTCGAATTTCAAAGAATTTAGCACTTCGATTTAGTAATATTGAGTCAGAATATTAGCAGAGTGCAATTTTCGTGTCTCGGTCAGAGCATACATTTTCGCTAATTAAAATCCATTAAATAATAACAACATTCAGAGTGCTTCATAATGTTGTTTTACAGCTACAAATATATTAGATCCAGTATTGTTGGGAAAGAAAATAAATATTTTTAAAAATTTACTTTTTTCCGTTAATTTCTTTTACCATCGAAGGCGACAGAATAACATTTTTCTTTTAAATACATAAAATTCAAGGTCTAAATATGTTGAAGTACTACAAATAAATTGAAATGATTTACAGAGAAAGATACTGATTATTATTCGAAAAACTTTTTTACACTACATTGAATCCTCTATAAAATTCTTCTTTTCAAACGACAACAAATCTTCAATCCAGTTGATGATAGCAACACAAGATGAAATTAAATTACCGGATTCTAACTCTAATTGGCGATGGTCATGCCTCGTATTTCCATTTAAGCTATGGAAATATAATAAATTCAACATATGTCTAGACACAAAAATTTCTTTAACCGTTAATACATATGATTTAATAATTTATGGAGTTGAAGATTATTAATTTCGATTTCGAAAGGATTAATGAACCTTGATTTGTTAGCAAATTAGAGTCAAAGTGTTTTGGTATAATATCGCTTGAAGAATATCGATGAAGTATCAAGTGTTAAAACTTTGGAAAATTTTATGTTGGTTGATCGAATAAAATTCTCCAACCATTATTATTGATTGAGACGACATGATTACTTACAAAATTGTACTGATTATTAGCCAGGTTCAATTGTTGAAAGGATTTTTGCAGTATCAAATTTTAAAGCCAATATTTTGCAATTCAACCTAGTAAGTTTTTGTAAAGGTGTCTTATTGAGACTTAAGCCAACACGAATAAATTAATAATTTTAAATAAAATATTAGTATAAAATGTATGTCACATACACACACACACACACACATATAT
>JBBMOY011137661.1:0-10387 GCA_037951405.1 Platydemus manokwari
AAAATCAATAAATTATAATATTTAATTATAAAATTATCATTGTTATTAGATCTATTAAACTATCAATAATTACAAAATGATTATAAATAAACAAAAATAAATCAAAAGTTATTTAAAAATTAAATAATAACTAAATATTAAAATTATATAATTATAATATAAATGTAAATATAATATAAATATAAAAATTGTACATCTTTTATAATAAGCGAACTTGGTTGGATGCCAAGTATTCATGTTTCAATAAATAAAATTTTAGAGAAACCTTAAAACAGTTCTTGATATTTCTACCACAAAAACACTTATTAACCAACATTTAAACTCGCTGTATTCATTTACCGCTTGACTTTGCTTTGTTTCCAATTGTTTGTCTCAAATCTTGATTACATGACCATGTTTTGAATTTGCTTATATTATTATTGGTGGATTTGTGTTTCTCAAAAAGCATAACCAACAATTATATTAATTAATTAACAAGGTCAATAAGGGAAAATTTTATTTAAAGGACTGAATTGCTAGCAATCAACAACAACAAGAGTCAAAATTATCGATTTCTGATATATTAAAGGAGAATTGAGACGATTCTAATTTGTCTGCATTAACTATTCCGACTACAAAGTATCTTCATTATCAAGCTTTCTGTAGTGAATTATTGAACTACTTTACCGCTTTAATGAATTTACTTCTTTCATTCAACAGAAAGATTTCTCTTCATATTTTAATCGTCAATAGTTAAAATTGATTTGAAACGCTATCAATTCACTAAGAACTCCGAACTAAGTATAAATTATATTAAGAACTTTTAGAAAAAATTAAACCTATTGAGTTAAATTTATACGATATCATTAATTAGTCTATTTAAACAAATATCTTGACTTTCTTATAAATACTGAAACGAAATCTCTGAATAATTATGACTTACTAAATACTTGAAGACATTTAAGCGATTTGTTAATGGTTATTTTTCAGGCTTACGCGCTAATTTGATTTTCGTCATACTAATGCGATGATATCATAATAATTAAGAGGTTAATTAAATTTTGGGTTTTTCTTCACCAACAAATTGTCAATATCGATTATAATATTCTTCACTTTCATTAGCAAATAAGTTGAATTATTTTTAAAAGTTTCTTGGTAATTAAATTTTTCTAAACACGAAGAAAATTTATCTTGAAACATGATAAAAAAATTCCAATTGATGTCATTGAAGAGATTCTAAACAAAACATTGTTGTCGAAACATTCAAATGAGTTTCGCTTTCGATTCGCTCTATGAGTCTATGTGGAAATTAAGTTCAAGGAAATGAACGATGAAACAAAAGGAGAATAAATTTATGGAAATGAATTTATGACATGAATTTTTTCAACGATATTAGATAAAAAAAAAGATATCGATATCAAATCTAAGGAAATCACATCAAATTATTCACTCTATATATGATTTTGTAATTTTTCTACTTAACGCTATCGATTATGCTTTAAATCGCTAAATTTAAAATTTTTACTCTTGTGCATTCAAAACTATCTCGTTTTTATTTAAATTTTTTATTACTAACACTTAACTCTTGACGAGTTTTAGTTTTGGGGCTTTGTGTTTGATAATATCAACATGTAGTGTATCGATAGACAGATTTCGCAGTCATTTTAATCATCAATATTGGATACGATCATGGATCCACCGGTTCATAATGATCTTTCCAGTATATTAGAAATCGCAGAAACTTCATTCAGCTTCTCTATCGCGATCAATATATTGCCACTGTCATTATTATTATTTTTAAAGCCTAATTCAAGTTAATTAATTATATAAAAAAATGAAATTAAACGTCCATTAAATTGTCAGACGTAATCGATTAATTTGTGCAAATTAAGAAATCCTTATTCGATTAAAACTGATAATTATATTAACGAATGATTTCATCAATTAAGATTTCATGCAAATTCCATAATTGGTTTAATTTTTCTTGAGTTTTGACTTGTTCATTTAACAAATTGACGTGGTTAATTTTTTAATAGGCCTACTAGTGGATTATTCAGATACACATGGCATTTCTATCATCGACCTACATTCTACATATAAATGTTTGTTGGATTGTATAAAAGACATTCTTATTGAAAATTAAATAATAGATTTGATGTTTGTTTTTTTATATCAATAAGTCCGGATTCCAAGGCAACTGTTAATTCGATTATTTTTTCAAAAATGAAATAATAATTTAAAAATTTTAAAATTTATTTTAAAATTATTTTAATAGATGAATCTTAATCAAAAATTCCCTTCACCATTCATTATAAATTATTAAAAATATAATATATATTAAAAACAAAAATACCAGATCGATTTAGAGTGAAATATATTCATAATATTTGAGCACACACACACACATATATATATTCTGCAGATGATTTAAGATGCCACGTTTTGGGTTTTTATTCGTCAGTAACATCATTGACGACAATTTTTTCTATTATTTCGCTTTTAAATTTTATAATAATCTCTTTAATTTCTATAAATCATCGTTCCTATAGACAATTTGAAAACATTATTTGTCTTCTATTAGTAATAATGTCAGTAATTTTTATTGGAATTGAAAAAAAAATAGCTAAAAATAGATTGACCAAACCAGTTAAATCCATCCAAATTATAAGCTGTGTTCAAAATAGTTTGTCACCTTCATCATTTATATATAAATGCACTACGAGAATTCGAGATGTGGTTCTTGAAGTTATAGACTTTTCTTTAATTATGAAGGTTTTAATTATGATAATCATCCAGGAGATAAGAAAAGCAAATATTTCAGCTAGACAATAAGCTATTCCTTAAACTAACTTTTCTCCAGAAATAAATATTTGTCTTCTCAGCTCAGTTTCAATAAAAGATTCAGTCAGTGTTCAATCAAATTTTAAAAGTTGTTTAAACTATCGGATGGCAAGTTTTTTTTAAGTATAAGGCGATTTGGACATTTTAAACGATAACTACGACATCTGAAAAATTGAAAATCAGCAGAATAAGCTAAACTTCGTCACGATATTACAACACTAAATGTTTTAAAACTTTTATTTTTATGCCAAAGAGGCTTTTTGCTATAATCGCGAGTATAATTAGCAGGATATTTTTTGTGAGAAATTTACAAAAATCTGAACTTTTATACCTGAAGATAAGCGAAGAATTTAACCCGTTTTGATCGAATATTTTGTTTTGTTTTCCACAATTTCCGTTAGTCTGCAGTCAAAGATTTTTCAGACTACTAGGAAACCGCAATGACGGTCTCGAAAACCCTGAAATACTTTGTGTCAAAAACATTTCTACAGATTTCTACACTGTACTTCACACTGATAAATGCTTCAATACGTGGCTTAGAAATAAATTCGAATATCCCCATTTTCATAAAAGGCATTACAATTACTTATAAGTCAATGATTTCGGAACTTCACAAGTCTTTCTAAGCTACAACATAAGATTATTTGGATCAGATGATTGTCAATACATTTCTCCAAATAGTCGCTATATAATTGATGAACTTATTTCTCTATTATATTATTGTTTCCTTTCTAATTTTATGCAGGAAGTAAATACAATGTTCAGAACACTATTCGTGACATACACGACATTGAACGAAATAGATTTTGTTGTTGGTTAATTTTCTGATGAAATAAAATAAAATTTAAAATGCTAAGTTTTATATGATCATTTTTGACGAATCATTGATAAATAACTCTGTAATAGCGGCCATCTTATGTATAGTATTGGCTTACTATTTCATCAATTTCTCAATTGTGGAATAATTAAAGATTTCATATTACATTTCTGTGCTTTAAAAAACAATTGGTTCCCAATTAACACATATCATCAAATATTGAATTCGTCTTTCAAACAATTACACCATATGGTTCCACATAAACCAAAAGACTATGTAAAAGCAATATGCGGTAAAAACAGGCGATTATGAACAACTAATAGTCTTAGTCTACGTATTAGACGCTCTCAACTACATAAATAACTTAATAATCCTATTGGCCTAACCTTGAAAAGGCAATAAAAATATTTATATTAAAATAATTTATTGATTTATGAAAATTGTAACACATTTTTTGATTAGAGGGCGATTCTTTTCATTGAAATATGAAAGATTTTCGGTTTCATCAAATTTCTGTTCAAATATATCTGGCATTTTTCACCAGGAAATGCGAATATTCCTAACTGATATTGAGATAAATGAAAGTAAAAACATTTTTGGTTATTTCAAATTTTTGCCTACAAAATCTTCTCTAGGACCATCTACCAATCAAAGTGATAACGCAAATAATAACTGTTTATGCTAGCTACAACATTTAAATTATTCGAATTATTTACAACAATCGATAAGAGATCCAGTGGAATATGTATTCGATAAACAGATTATTTAAAATTTTTTTTCTACTCATTAAAATATATTCAAGGGACGCTTTAATAAGATGATTATAAATATTCAAGAGAAGTTCTTGATCAGAATAAATTTTAATTCCAATATATAGGATTGGAACGAAAGTCTTGTCCGACATAAAATAATATTTATTTAACCAAACCAATAAAGACAATACGTAAATTGAGAAATATAAACAAAACATCAATCGTCTGTAAATCTGAAAAATTTCAATGTTTTATGAAGAAATGTTTAGTTTAAATGCATTATTAAAATCTTTTTTAAATATTTAATTTCTATTTTATACTTGAATAATTGTTTCAGACTATTCTCTGTTTTCTTCTATGAAAAACTAACTTCATAGGAAAATGTATCACTCCGCTGAAAAAGTTAACGATGATTTGGTAAAGTGTTTCGCTTGAAAAGTTGCGGAATTCTATGAGAACGGCATAAAACAACTTTAAGAACGCTGGCAAAAGTGTGTGGACCTTAATTATGACTATTTTCAATATTTCAGATTTACAGACCAATGATGTTTTGTTTATATTTCTCAATTTACATATTGTCTTTATTGGTTAAATAAATATTATTTTACATCGGACAAGACTTTCGTTCCAATCCCAATATTTCGAGTGAACTTAAAATTCTAAGCTGTGATTTAATCTATGATTCTAGCATCAGAATGATAATTGTTGTATACACAATATCAACGACAATTAAATGAAAATGACTACTCGTACACGAATAAGTTTAGTTATGGAATAGATAAAAAAACCAATTATATTTGGAAGATGAGAAAATTTTCCGAGCTCATTCAACTGACTGATTTGTTCAGGCTAATATTGACTAGTTAGTGTCAATTGAAAAATTCATTAAATCAAGCAATTCCAAAGTTACTGAAATTCAATTTTAAAAAAACTAAAATCAAATCTTGTAAATACATTATCGAAAAAATGTCCAACGATATATCCAATGAGATACTTTTACGAAAATATAAATGAACTATTTATTTTCAATCAAAAACGATTGGATTTCTTGAAAAATTAAAAAATATATAAATTTTACTTTTATTTCGCTTAAAGTAATTCGTTCTTTCGGTAATTTGTTGAGCATTCTATTCAAAAGATCACTGGCTTCTGGACTGATGGGTGGACTAGAAAATAAAATACGAAATATCAATGTATCATATAAATAGACTCAAAGTTAGAAGAAAAAATGTTCTTGATAGATGAGATTGACGAAAATCCATTGCAGTGGTTCTCAACTCCTGGGCCTCGATCTCAAATGGGGGCTGAAAGCGTTTTCAAAAAGGTTGCCGAGTTATGGTAAGTGTACAAGCCATTATGTGTGAACAATCGTGTTTAATGATGCTGTTAAATAAATAGTTTGTGATGCTGATTAAACTACTTCTGTTCACAATTACCTTGACTGCTACAGTTAAGTATTTTATAGGTAATGTTATTATATGATAATCTTATTATTAAAGGCAATTCATTACTTGTTGTAAACCAATGAAATGTTGCAAATTGGTTTTATTAAATATGATGAGTTATGATTTATTTTTAGTAAAATTAATTTTCTTTGGAGTCTCCAAGATCTTAAAAATGGGAAAATGAATCGCCATAGAAAAAAGGTTGAGAACCGCTGTTAGAGTCTAAATTATTAAAATTATAATAAAATAAATTACAGAATCGGAATATTAATTAAATATCATGTATTCTGTAACATATCCCCATCAAATTTTGTTTGAATTATCAGTTGTGTGATCATTGATGGAATGTGTTAGTTCTCACATTATCCATATAAGCTAACAATGAACAAATTACCAATAGTTGAAAACGGTCAACAAACAATATTGGTGTTAATGTTAATCAAGCGTGGAAATATTCTTATCAATTGTATCAATTATCGAATATTTCTCATTATAAATATTTTAATAATAAAAACATAATATTGATTAAAGTACACTAATCAGCGGAAGATTTTTAAATAATGTTTTTTACGGTGTACCAATGAACGAACAGTCAACAATAATGTTTTGTTTCTTTGAATCCACTGAATACATTTTGAGATAATCTATATTAATAACTTCTCCCAACATTGCCTTCTGCTGCAATGGACGGCAAAGTAATTTATAAAAATAAAAAAAAATCTAATTCACTGTACTTATAAAGGTAGTCAATTCAATTAAAGATTTTATCAGTGTTTCGAGTAACGTTTGTTGTTTTCGTTTATTATTATTATTATTATCGTTTTACAATGTATTAATCATAGCCGATACTGGATAATCGGTAAAAATATATTTCAATTAGGGTGAATCTACATGCATCCAATATGATTACAGATAAATTTAATCATTCAACTGCTCTGTACTGGTAATCATAACATAATACCTGATTATATCTGTCATTAGATTTAAACAAATAATATACACAATAATATTTTACTTTAAGGATTTATATTCGAAGATTTATAAACAGATTAAATTCATTTTATAAATATTATTAATAGTCCAGTTATCAATACAAACAAACATCTATTTTAATATAAGTTATGCGAATTATTTATGAAATAATAAATAATATCTGGATAGGCATTTTTGTCAAATGTCAAATGCTTTAGTAGATCATTATATATATGTTTCATTTCATATTTTTTTAAATCTTATCATCAGAATTTCTTTATAGCTTTCAATTTAGAGAGCAATTTATTGTTGGGTATGCCACAAATTAGTCTAAAAGGTCCCAAGAACCAGGAAAAACCCTTAAACGGGTCAATACACACAAACCCGATAAACACACGTGCCTTTAACCAATTAGATTTGTTCTAATGTTAATCCATATTTAGAAACTGAGAATCGACAGGCACATGCCTACAGAAGGCAGCAAGCCCAAATATCCGCCAATGACATAAGAGAGATAAGGAAAATCTCAAGTAAATCAATCAACAAACAAATTTAGCGAATTGAAAACGAAGGTCCAAGCAGACACACCCGATAGGCCTATAAAAGAGGCTGAATTTCATGGATTTTTGCCAGTCTTTTTGGTCGGTAACTTTTGTGCTTAACTTATGTGTGATTTCAGTAATCAGTCTCTTTTGATTACTCTTTATTCTGTGTTTGACTTTCGGGCGCTGATCCCATCTTGAGTGATTTTCTTAGTGTATAGAATAAATAATTTTTATTTTATATTGAGATTTCGAGTGTATCATTTTGGTTAATATAGCTTTGTAGATTCAAATAGTTGTTTAATAACCCAACATTACTAACAAATTACATTCAATACATGAAGATATTTTTACCCAGAAAACTGTTATTAACAGTATGATAATAGAAAAGATGGTATATTATAAAAACAATGGGTAATAAATTCAAAATAAGTTCAAAAGTTTAAACAATAATACATGAAAATTTATTATTTTTTTGGATAAAAACTATTTATAAAACAACTTCAGTAATTTGTACGAGTAAATAATTATTCAGATTATATTTTCTTAGGAATTCTTAGAGAAAACGTCGATAATTCAATTGCGGTTCTAATATTGGAACAGAAAATCACGGTAATATGCTTTTAAAATTACCACACACACTTATATACGTAGTATATACATAAAATAGTTTATGGCTAAAATGAATAATAGTTCTCATTACATTTCGTACAAATCTCTTTGAAAAAAGTCAAAATTGATGATTGATCAAATTAGAGTGACTTTGTTGAAATTCAACAACATCTTGAACTCGTTGCCAAGAGTGCGGATTTGCAAAAATTTCTGTTTGAACTTTTTATTACTTGAAACCATCATCTCAAATTAGAGTTATATAAAGACAATTATGCCATTGATCATGTTGTAGTCGAAATATTTGTCTTGAAAATGCGTAAAAGGTTTATCCATTTTCATCCAGAAAACCTTTGGTTTAAAAGTGCCAATGTTGATATTTATGGAGCCGTTTTAGATAATAATAATAATTCATTTTATCATCTTTAAAATATTTTTAAAAATTTCAAATCATTCTTGAACACAAGGGGAATTTAAAATTAAAAGCTACTCTTAACAAAATCATGTCCAATTCTAATTATACAGCAAAAACAGGATGAAATTTTGGAATCTGATGGTGTTGTTGACGCAAAGAAATCTTTTAATTTTATACATGTGAAGTTGTTCTGTGGTTCGATAGAAAGAATTCTAAAGATTACTTGATAAAACATTGTTTTGTTTTTAAGAATTTAAATGGCAGATAATGATTTAATTTTCAGTAAAGTTAGAATAATCGGAAGAGGAAAAAGTGAATAATGGATTCTGGATGGATTATTGAGACCAGTGATAACAAAATATTTAAACTAATTGTTAGCGGTCAGAATATAATAACTAGAGAAATCAAAGAACATTTTTCAAGACAATTTTATTATTGTAGTATTTTCAACAAAGCCACGTTATATGAATGTCTGACAAGTGAGGAGAGAAAAATTTGAAAAATTAATTTTTTGTTCTTAATTATCTTTTAAAGCTAAATGAAATTGATTTATTTTTAAAATAGACTGTGATAAACGATGAAAACTGGAATATGTGTAACGATGTTGAAGAGTGACCCTCGAAGAGGGAAGATATCTATGAAATATGATTTACATAAGAAGAATATTATGCTACGTGAACCAAATAATTAATTGGAAAAATGATGTTCAATAAAAAAGACAATTAAGGAGAGTAATTTATGAGGAGTCTTAATTTGAGAAAAGAAAATGGATTACATTCTATTAATTCAATGGTTGAATAAATTATTTTGGTCAATGCCCTTGTTTTTTGCACTTTTTTCTTCATCTTTAAAGCTCAGAGCTTCTATGAGAGAAAAGTCGACAAGTAAAACCGCGCACAATACATTCACGAAACTTAATATTTATTAAACCAAATTTTTCGATATTTGGATCATCAAAATAAACTTTAATTTCGTTGTTTATCACCCAGATATTAAAAGTTGATAATTTTAAATTTTTTAATATCAAAAGTACTTCAAATTACTGACTCGATTAACAGAAACAATATTTTATTATATAAATATATTTACATAGATTTTATTTTTATTCAAAAATTTGTATCGACAATACGCAGTTATCAGTGTGAACACACATCTCGCCAATATCGATGCTGGTGTTACTGTCATCTAAACCAGGAGTGGTCAACCGGTCGATCGCGATCGACTGGTCAATCTTGAAGCCAATTTTAGTCGGTCGCGTGAGATGTTATTCAAATGAAAAGCCGATCTTACGTACAAAAAAGTTGGCCACCTCTGATCTAAACGATGGGTTTGTTACCTACTAGCTACTTACCATAGGTCTAAGTAGAGTTTTCTTATGTAAAAGACTTGTGTTATTCAATGAAAAATAAGGTCATCATTATACAATATATCTTTTGTATGAAGAAAATAAAACAAAATAAAATATTAATACAATATAAAACAAAATATAATGTCACAGATAATATATTGAACTGAAATAGCAATATCGAATCAAAAATTACTAAAATGTAAATTAAAACTACGATAAAGTAATAAAACAATAACAGCGAACAATGATACAACTTAAATAATATAAAAGCAAACTGAAACCCATTAAGGCGAAACCGGATTTCAAACATTTTGTCTGATCTAAGTCTGACTTTTTAGTATTTACATTTACAGCGCACTCTGTATAATGTCTAGTGTTTGTGTTCCATAGAGCTTTGTGGGATAAATTTCCTGCTATTAACCTTTATTATATTGGAGAAAGATCTTTTTAATGATGACGATAAACAAATTCCGAGAAAATGTAAGACATTCTTGAATAATTGAAGATGAAAAGTTTTAAAACACAATATATATAATTCATATAATACATATAATAGTATAAATTACCTTCATCCATGAATCGATATCATTATTCAACTTTATTATTAACGTTTTTTTCCGTTAAAATGCATTCATTAATATTTTATTGATTCTCCATAATTTAAATT
>JBBMOY011137772.1:0-10386 GCA_037951405.1 Platydemus manokwari
GCTAAAAATTATAAATATACAATAGAAATAGGGAAAAGCAAATGTGTTTTAATAAATTAAAAATTATATTTATTTAAGTACTCCAAATAACTAAAATTATCATTTCAACCAAAAGGTTATACAATTGTTCAGCAAGAACTATTTTTAGCAACTCCGTCAGTTCTTAAAATAGAATATACTAATTTAGCTGAATAGTCAATTAAATTTATGGGCTGTTACTAAATTTAGCACTGACTTGTAAAAGTTGCTAATGATATTAACAAATGTAGACAATCTGCCTAACCTGACACACAAAGCACGGTAAACAGTATAAAAGCATACAACAACAGTCAATTAGAGCACTTTATCGACAGGCACCATTGTATGACAATTTCGACGATGCTTATTATTAAAACGTTCTGAAGAAGTCTATTCCCGAAGATATTTTATTATGCGCTCAATGAGTAATTTTTTAATTTTAATTAAATTTAGACTAGTTTTAGCCTTGTGGTTCGTTAAAATCGATAAGTACAACTTAAAAGCTCTCCTTTTTCATTTTTTATTCAGACTTACCCGCAAACTTAAGTGATATCCTCTTTGCTGTTACTTGAGGAGTCTTTTGCTTCCACAATAGGGTACATCTATCTTGAAGCTTTGTAAAATAATTGTGTTAAATTATTGTTCATTAATTTGTTGATTAATATATTTTATTTTGTTATCATTTTTATTCAAAATTTTATCTTTATCCTACCATCCTAGCTTAAAAGAAGAAACCACCTTATATGTCTGGAGTCCAGATAAGTTGAAGATTTTAGTATGATAGCTAAGCGTTATTATAAACTATATTTCAAGTCCGTCTATATCAGACAATATAGTATGCTAGATTTGGATAATAAATATATTCTTCATAGATTAAAATGACACAATCGTGTGTAGGATTTGTAGTGATAAATTAGAAAGTTTTAGTAATTATTTCGTAATGGACGATCTTTTAATCTTTTCCCTTATATACTATTCTAAAATTCTTTATTTTGTGTTTTATTCTATTATTTGGATTTATTAATGTCATTTTCACTCATTTATTTTCATGGATACTATTTTTAGTAACGGGTTTATTTAAATTCGATTTTTGGATTTCCTTTATCCTATTTTTAGATTTTTATTATTATGGTTATATTTTTTAATACAATAATATTTTTATTTCGAGGTGAATCATAATATTATTTTGAATAAATTTTTATATATTAATAATAACTATTATTTGTAGTAAGGTTGTACCCAACATAATAAATTTCGATAAATGCATAAATTACTCTTATAGAGAAAATAAAATGTAAATGGAGAAAAAATGGAATTAATATTCAGTAAATGGAGAATTCGTAAAGTAGAAAATCCAAAATGAAATCCAAAGTCTAGTTCTGACCATTTAAAAATTATTGATCAGTAAATTATTTAAAAATTAATTAGAATTTAAAAACTTATAAAAAATATTATTTTGAAATTCTAAAACTAGTATTTGATAGGTTGGGTATATCACAAATCAGTCAAATGGGTCTCAAGAACCAAAGAAAAACCTTAAAAAGGATCAATACTCACAAACCCGATAAATACACGTGCCGTTAACCAATCAAATTCATTCTAATGTTAATCCATGTTCAGAAGCTTAGAATAGACAGACACATGCCTACAAACGGCAACATGCTCAAATATCCGCCAATGACTTGAGAGATATAAGGAAAATCTAAAGTAAATCGATCCACAAACAAATTCAGGGAATCGAAAACGAAGATCCATGACATCAAGCAGACACACCCGATGGGTCTATAAAAGAGGTTGAATTCCATGGATTCTTGCTAGTCTTTTTTGGTGGGTAACTTTAGTGCTTAGCTTATGTGTGATTTCAGTAATCAGTCTTTTTGATCACTCTTCATTTTGTTTCTGACTTTCGGGTGCTGATTCCCCTTTGTGTGATTTTCTTCATCAATTGCGTAAAGATTAATTATTGTTATTATTAAGAGTTTGAGTGTATTATTTTAGTTAATACCGATTTGCAGATTCAAATTGTTGTTTGATAACGCAACAGATACAAAATGAATTAACAATTGCTATCGTCTCTCATTGTCTTTATGATTCTGACAAGTCCCTCTTCCACAATAACCGAAATTGATTTAGTATTGAGAAAGTTTGAAATTAGTTGGAATTATATTTTTATATTATTAGTAACAAGATGGATGTTATAATTGCAAGGAGAGCTTTTAAATAAATTGTTAATCCTTGAATTAATTAATTAAGGTAATTCTTCATTTAACGAGTGGAACTATTTCGAAGACTTATAAGATGTTAATAATGGACATCAATAGAAAATCTGAATGAAAATAAAAGTTTCTGGTATTATGATGAAAGTCGTTGTTTATTTTATTCTTCTTATATTCCATAATTGCTAACTGGTGTCATGATAACAACATAGAGCTCTGTACTTTGTTGAACATATTAATTAAGTTCGATCAGCACACAATCAATAATGAAATAGTTTTATCAATAATAATAAAACAATCTTGAAAATCAATTCGATATTTATTATTACAAAAACCAGCACTAATATTTTTTAGAATTTCATTAATTGCGATTATTTTATAAATTGCTTGCCCTTCCTGTGATTTTAGAGCGATATTATATGGCGATCTGATAAGATGATTTTAATCGATTAGAAAACGTTAGTAAATTCGTTTTTAAATTTTATTGCTAATTATTAATATTTGATTCCAAGCCTAAACAACACAGCTGATGAACTCTTTCTATCAAACGTCATAAAACTTTGGTATATTTTTCACTAGATTATCAAATCAAAAGACATTTCCGTTGGGATTGTGAGTTATTTGATATTAAATGAATTTCAATTTAATTCGAAACAATTTCAATTTACATTTTATTCAAATTTTATTCAAATTTTAATCAGATTTAATTTAATTTTATAAACAATTAAATTAAGGTAAAATAGGAAATATTTGTTTAAATATTTGGATTTAAAATAGAATTGATTGTGTCTTGACTTTTTTTGTTTTGATTTTAGTTTGTGGTTTTTAAAATAGTAGCGGCTAATAATAATAATAATATCAATAATGATAATAACAATAATAATATAATGGTAATAATAATAACCATAATAATGATAATAATAATAATGATAATAATAATAATAATAATAATAAAACGTATGAATAAATTAACTTCAATCAACTTAAGTAACAATCTTCAATTTTATCTACAATTTTTAATTAAAAACTCCATTAATTCCCTAATGTTTATTATACGTCATTCATTGTCTGTATAATAATATTGATATAGAAATGAAATCTTTCAGATAACTATAGATTATTTGAAAAAAGTCTGCAGATCATGATAGAAAGATAGATATAAATTAATTCTTGTTTTATATTTATTTCAAGCTCCGATAATTTCATATAATAAATGTAATAAGGCAATAATAGAGATAAATAATTAACTGCATTATTTCACTGCCAATTAGATAATGTCTGTTAGCACATAACAGTTATTTAGTCATGTCAAATTACCATATTAATATTGATAAATTGTTGTGATATTTCTTGAAAACAGATTCTTAATATAAAATAGAACATCAGTCGAATCATTCATTTTCAACCATTGTTACCAAATACCATTGGATATCACTGAATATAATGAAAGCTTATTATATTAATAGATGTCTATAAATATAATCATCATGACGTTATTTATAAATATAATTATAGCTACTTTCAATTTATTTTTATTTCTCCACACCTAGAAATGAAATTAAATGGAAATCTTATTCTTATACACATTAACAATGGGTCATTATCGTTATGGGAACGGTTACAGTAAAACGAAAAAATGAATAAATCAAAATCCATTAATATTTTCGATGTAATATAAAATATCGACATTGTTTCCCCATATCTGTGACCAGATTTGATAAAAATTTGCTATTCTAATAGTTTGTCTACAAAAGAAAATATTTTACTGAAACATATGACATGAAGAAGAGAAATCTAAAATTATAGAAATTAATGAGATTATTTATTTATCTACCAGCGTGGCATTGTAGAGATATTCAAAGAATTGGCTGATATTAATAATGTAGATATTAATAATTATCAAAATGATTCTCGAACAAAATCCCAAGTCACAATAGATTATTAAAGCCAATTTGAGAAAGTAATTACTGTCAACCCCACTTAAGTACCATATAGAGTCAACATATAGATATCTATGCCATTATATATAATCTATAATTTATTCAATCATCGTTAGACATATGTTTTGATAGAGAGAATATTTTATCAATAATATTATTATTTATTAAAACATGATTTCTTGATTAATTTTATTATAAAATTTATTTCCTAGATTATTAGCCAGCATGTGCGATAGATATGAAAATGGCTGTTATTTATTATTATTTAATTGTTATTAATAATTTATAAATGTCAATAAATATTACCAATGAATTCTCCTACATGAGATCCGGATCTTGTCATTGACGTAACAATTACAAATCCAAACCCTTCATTTTCCGAACGAGCAAGAGTTACATCGAATGGCGAACGTCTTTGAGTTGTGACGGCACATTTTGTCGGTCGTCGCAATCCAAGAGTCACCGAACCCAACCGAGATGCCGCTTCCACAAGTTGAACCACTTTTTTATGACTTGCTCCAACGACGCCTGCCCCATTCACCGAAACCAATTCATCGCCTTCTTTTATAATACCGCTACGAATAGCTGCTCCATCTGGCACCAGTGGTCCAATAGAAATCTGTCAATTGAAACAAAAACTATATATATATATATATATATATATATATATATATATCATCCAAATGAATGAGATATTAATAATAATCTTCAAGTTGTAAATCAATTAATAATAAAATGAAATATTTTGTAAAAAAAAGTGAGAATGTATGGCATATAAAATGAAAATATCTAAATTTTGTTTCCAATATTAATAAAGTAAATAATCTAGGTAAATAAAAATATAAATGCTCGTTTGTTCAAAATCGATAAACTCCGACAAATTTGCAACGAAAGCTTTGCAATTTCGACACCACGCTGCATTTGAATCCAGGCATGTGTTTAATTGTCGCAAGTTAGACATATCTTTATGATTTTGATTTAATTATTTCATGTTTTCTTAATTAATCTGAATTAGAATTTAAATATTTTCGTAATCTATCTATGAAGAAGAATAAACTAAAAATAATTACAAAAAAAACTTTCATTTAACCAAATTAAGCTACAGCAACACGTGAGTGGGTATATTTAATTATTTATAAATATCTCATTGGTCAAAAGTGCAAACTCAATCGGAGATTATGAAATAAGAACATCTATCAATACAACATAATCCAATGATTTGTATTATATTTGCATTTAATTGACAATGAAAAGGAAAAAATAAATATTATTCATACTTTATCAGGACATACAGATTTACAGATATTCGTGACGTAATACAAACATTTCATTATATCATATGTTCTTTTATAAACTGAAAAAATATTATAAAAATTAGGATCTATATAAAGGAGAAGAGAGCAAGCTAATAAGTGACGGTTTTGTCACTGAGATAGACACATAATTAGTGAGATATCAGAATTTTTGAAATTATACTTCGTTGTCTGAGTGTTTCGACACAAAAATCGATCTTCAAACGATAAAAATTAACCTTGTATTATACCTTTTATTAATCGTAACAGACTACCGTAAATTTCCATGCATTTCTTCACAGTTAATTATTAATTGGAATAAACATGCTTAATAATAAACCTTAGATATAATCATTATTTTTATTAATAATTTTATTATAAAACTATTACACAAAAGTAAAATTTAGATTTTCAATGAATATTCAATGTTGTTTTATCTGACAGCTTAATATGAATATTATTAATATTAATATGAAAACATATTGGATGATATATAAATAGATAGATATAGATATGTAGCATATCAAATAATATTTAACATGGGATTATCAAATCATTATCATTGAAACTATTCTTATAAACAAAACAATATAATATAATTCAAGTTTATTTTCATTTATAATTAACCATTTTTATTATTAATATATTATAAAACACATTTATATACATAATATTCTCTTATAACAAACTCATCGAATTATTATAAACATAATAATTATTAAAAATACTAATTACCTAATTGATATTAAATGAATCCAAATGCCATCATAATTCTCTAATATTTCATAGCATCATATTTAATATCATTATAGAAGTATTGATTGATAAATTGATGCAAGAATCGATGATGCCAATACAATTCCACGTGCAATTTTTACTGATTTAATAATCATTCGGGTAATATATTTGACAATTACGTCGAATTTTATCAAGATCAACCAATGCGGTCAACCAATATCAGAATTCAAATAATCCAATGGTTTATTAATCAATATGAATCCATTGGTATTCCTCATCGAATGGGTACCACTATGTGAATGCTTAACGATATCACAATTGGATTTAGCATTTCATATCAGCATATTCACATCCATTAAATTAATAAATCTTGATAATATAACATCTTTATTGTATGGATTTTAAAATGAAATAAATTTTTAAAGATTTAATTCATATTTTATATAAGCTGATATTAATTTGATTTATAAAATTGTTAACTATAAAATTTGTATCGATGACGATTTAGTTTGTTTCCAATGCGTGATTTATAAAATAGTAGCGCGTTACATGGTGACCAGGCATATGGAAGATCATTCTGAGAAGATCAATGACTGAAAATTATAGAAGAGAAGAATATTGAGAAGATATAAAAAATAGAAGAATTAGAGATTTTTATATAGATAAACATCATGAGATAAAATATAATCCATATCAATAATTTATCATTTAATAATAATTTAATTTACCTTTGTATTATCCTCTGCTCCACCAATGATTCTGAAACCAAACCCATTGCTCTGTTTATGAAGAGTGATAAAGAATACTTGTGGAACATTATCGCTGTCATAGAGCGCTGTGATTTTATTATTTGAAGGCATGAGATTGCGAACTTTCTGTGGTCTTGATAATGATCCATAGATTGGTACTCCATTATCTTGAAGATCTGAATGATTGAAATATTCAATAATCATATCTGATCATTCCAAAAATTCTGTCGAATTCAATATCCAAACTTCTATTATTCGACAAATTCAAGTCTCAAAGTCTATTTGATATTAATGAATGATATTTGGATTTATCATCGAATTGATGATCTAAAGTCCTGACTGATATGTTACAAAACCATTTCTACTCAACAATATTAGATAAAATCTCAAATAAACAAAGTCTCTTAATCTGACATCAATATATTTGAATCAACATACCATATCATGTATTTTCTATATAAGAATCTGATTCAAAACATTGATCCATTATTTCCTTTTTTCGATATCATTAATATTAATCAGAGGAATACAATTAAGGGAACACAATCAATTTATATAATATGTTGTTAATAGAATGGGAAATTTATTAGATTCCACGTCATTTAATATGGAAAAATAGTTGTTTTATATAGAAAGGTTTTTAAAAGCAAAATAAAAAATAGCAAAAAATTTTTAAAAAAATTAAAAAAATATAATTAAATATAATCTGATTTTTTTCTCGATAATCAATCCATTGAAAATAATATTAAAGGAGTAACAATTATCGAATAATATACCAGTCGGTTGATTGATTTCACCATTATTGAATATTGGTTTGGATAATAAAACGGAAGCTGGTACAAAATTAGGAGTCTGACCAGATTCTGGATCCCAAAAACAGGAAGTTCGCATTTCAGCTGCTGTTGGAGTTTTAGGCCGTCTAGGTATGGAGCTATAATCATCAACGGATGGTTCATTATAATATAGATCGTGATTTTTCAAATCTCCATCACGTAGAAATGATTTTCTATTTGATGTATCGGGTCCTGGTGTGCGTGATCGATTCTTCTGTGTTGATTGTGTCTGATTAGTGTTATTACCAGGTGTTTGTTGTGAAAGATATTTTGCAACTGCCATATCTGACAGTCCACGTTTGTCAAGTGTATCGCGAGATTCGAGTAGAGATTGTGATAAAATTGTAGCTGGTGTTGTATTGTGATAAGCAATGGTTGATGATATCGTTCCATTATCTAAAGTACAAGTAGGTGTGCTGTTCAATTTTGGAGCTGAATAAAGATAATTGAATGATTGATTGATCGTATTATGTGAAATAATAAATATATACGCAACAATGGTGGAGCAGAACTTGTGACTGGTACTGATTGAACTCTTCCTGCACTCTGCAACGTACTCAAACACTAAAAACCCAGTAAATATTTAAAACACGTTACCGAATATCCAGATGAATTGCTACCCTGTGCAGATGTTCCTATATAAAAATATCCATCAAATATTACGTAATTTAATTTCAATAGTTCACCTCCTCTTTGAACGAGAAAAGCCACCTCAAACCTTTCAGGACATTCTTTCAGAATCTGTACCACTTCCTGGTGACTTCTCTCCTTGACTCGGACTTTATTAATCTCAACTAAAATATCACCTTCTTTCAGTCTGCCACAACGAGTTGGATCGAGAATTTGTTTTACTCTTTGTCCTCGAGGATTATCTGATATTGTAAACCCAAATCCGGTACTACTTTTGATAATGTTAATCTAGAAATATGACGATTTGTTGATTATGGTTTAGAAATGATATGATTATTAGTATTATTATCTTTGATCATTCATATATAATAATCAAGACACTCCTCTCCAGTCATCAAATAATATAGAATATTGATTCCAATAACAGAACCTTTCAAAGATTCATTGATTCGATAAAGAATATAAATGGCATTATTAATGAAATATTTATTGAGACAATGTTAATCGATGATAGAAATATGATAGAATATTCACATCAGAATCATCGAAATTATGCATTAATGAATGAAATCATCAATTAAAATGATGTTCTCGTGTAATTATAACAGTATAGATCATTAAAAAATTATTATTATTCATTGATGAAATTGTGCTGAACCGATGGAAATGTTTGGAGATTAAAATATGAATTCATTAATAAATGTTCGATGTGTTTCACTGATATAGATACACGATTATGACAGGGAATCGATATTAGATCCACATTGCCAATAACATTGACTTTGATGGCGGCATTGACTTCAATATTTGTAGCTAAATTGATCGTTTAACGGTATATGGTAAATGGAATGAATTGTGTGTGAAAATGAGGACAATATGATTCGATAATAGATAAGAATTCTTAAGGGCTGGCGAATTTTCATTTAAATATTCAAAATTAATAAAATGATTACATAATTGGAATTATTATTGGTTATATAATTGATAATAATAATTATTTACTATAATCATAATAATATAATGATAATTGTATAAATTACAATTATTGTTATTATTATTATTAGGTGAGTGCAAAAGTTCGTGCGGAGTTTCAATAGATGGAGTTATAAGCGTCGTAAAGTGTTGTCATTAATACTTCCATATACATATTATATATCGTTGGAAAGGTGACATCTTCAGCTTTCATTAAAAAAATCATTAAAAAATCAAATGTTTATATATATATTTATATCACTTTAAAAATGAGTATCGATAAGATGCATTTACGGCATGTTATGCTGTATGAGTTTCGGAAGGGAATAAACGTTGCCGCAGCCGTAAGAAACATTCAGGATGTTTATCAGGATCAAGCACCAGCTAAACGAACTGTGGAAAAATGGTTTGCTAAATTTCGGCGCGGAGAATTTAACCTTGAAGACGAGCCACGCTCTGGTCGACCTTCTGACATTGATGACGATTGCTTGCGTACTTTAGTGCTCAATAATCCGCGAATTTCAACAGAAGTAGTTGCTGCAGCACTAAACGTTGACCGATCAACCGCTTTTCGGCGTTTAAAAAAGATGGGATTCGATTTGAAGCTCGATATATGGGTGCCCCATTTGCTGACCGAGAAGAACAAAATCAAGCGAATTTCTGCAGCCGTTTCTTTACTCGGGCGGTTCAATAACGAGTCATTTTTGGATCGATTAGTGACGGGCGATGAGAAATGGGTCCTCTACAACAATGTTCAGCGCAAACGGACATGGAAACAGTCAGGTGAGCATGGTGACGCAATGCCAAAGGCCAGTTTGCACCCGATGAAGGTGATGCTCTCTGTTTGGTGGGATTGCAAGGGCATAATCTATTTTGAGTTTCTCCCTGCTGGAGAAACGATTGATTCGGACAAGTACTGTCGCCAATTAACCAATCTGAATCGAGAAATCCAAGAGAAACGTCCGATTTTGTCAAATCGCAAGGGAGTCGTCTTTCAT
>JBBMOY011137883.1:0-10384 GCA_037951405.1 Platydemus manokwari
TAATAATAATAATAATAATAATAAGAATAATAATAATAATAATAATAATAATAATCATAATCATAATAACAATCATAATAATAATATTACTAATAATAATAATAATAATAATAATATTTTAATATTACTAATATTTTAAAAACCAATATTATTGATTATCGGTATTTAAACGATATCATATAATCATTTCTAGTGTCAAATTATGGCCTTTGTGCTTATTAATAACAATATCATTATTATTATTAATAATAATAATAATACTAATAATAATAATTTGTGATAATTCTTTTCATGATAATAATAAATATTAATATATTTATATATTTTAGTTATTTTATATTTGTGGATTCCATTGTGTTATTTAAGTATTTTATTGATCTTTTTGGAATTTGTTCTTCTTATCCTATTTAGTATACTCCTTTCATTTATGATGTCCACACTATTAATACTCTTCGTTTCTTATGATCCAGCGAAGAAATAATGAAGATCGCCACTTGATAATAGTCAACCTTACAAAGTTTTCCTGCTATATTTCTTTAAATTTCCAACACCTGATCTCACTACAGACCAATTTCGAAGCAATTTTAACGTGTAGCCTCTCTAATCTACAATTCATTCATTCTCTCATTAACTTAAAGGATCTGAACCAATGATCATTTTAGTCTATTTCTAGTATTTCTTGATACTTGGTTGTGAACATTTGTTGTATTTGCATCCTTCGTTGTTATCACCATATCTCTCACACATATAAACATAACATCGACTTGTAAAACAATTTTATCATTAGTGTTTACCGATTGGTTTAATAATTTACACTAGTAGATCAATTAGAATACTCAAAGAATAGCTTTGTAATTCAATAAAATATTGCAAAAAAGAGGAACTCAGAAATATTTCTAATTAGTAAAAAAAGTATTGAAATGTTTATTTATCGATTTTAAATATCTCCAAAAATATCCCAAATTAAACAAGTAAAAGTAAAATATAAGCACCAGCCGAGTAATGACCAGATTAATCATAAAATTGAGGACAACACAATTTCGTTGCCATTATAAAATGACATTAATCAGAGACATATGAGCTGGAAATGGAAAAAGGTTCTCCAACGACGTAAAATTAGATTGATAAAGTAATTATAATTAATTCCTACATTTGTCTTGTTTTAACTGATTCATACTATCGATTCGAAAGATAATGAATAAAAAATTGCTAAATAAATCCCAATAGAAAGATAATTACTAAATTTTAATTGGCTAATATTTTGAAAATAAAATAATAATTTTAAAATTCACTTAAATATCATGAAGGATATCTGATAAAACAATTTATTTATTTATCAATTAACTCATTGTCCCAGCTGCTAATAATTCTAAAAGCGCTCACATCATTTCTATCAAATATTAAATCAATATAAAATATCGAATTAAAATGAAAACTAAAATAATAATCTGGGATTTTCTTTGACAGTTTAATTATAAGATATTTAATCATCTTGATTGATGATAATCATTAAAAATATCTTTGAACTTGTAACTTTGTGATTAAATCTGATTTTCATATTTTTCACTGACATCAACAGCACAAAACTAAACTTTGACGATTAATTTAATTTTCATTTTTATTCCTGTTGTTGTTTAAATAATATTTGAGAATTGTAATAAATTGAGAGTATTTTAATGTTCTTATAAAAAATAAGTAAATTAATGATGATAAATATCTCATTATTGAATAGATTTGTGATTGGTTTTTATCGATTTTATTAAATTATTATATTCTTTATCGGATTGAAAATATAATATTAAATATTGGAATCAATCAATAATTATTATAAAAATATCGAATAACAAAACCAAAAATTATGAAATACAAAAACTCAGGATTGAATATAAAAGATGAAAAATTCATTTAAATCAGTGGCTGTCAATCAATATTCGATGGAACGCATCTTCAACACTATTTCTACACGACAACATGGTTTAAGCTTTTCTTTCAAAAAACATTTTTGGTTGCTTGTGTTGGATAATTATAAACAATAAATAATACCCAATCCGAACGTGTATTAATCAATACGTGAATTACAAAATCTCAGCCTACACTTGGCTTTCAACTGACAGCTGTCCATATTTACATCGATTTTTATGTTCGCGATCTGTGTGTATTTTTTGTGTCATGTTGCATCATATTTTGATTCGATATTTGTTTTTCTTTGTTCTTATTGGTTTTCTAAGTTTTAACATGAGTGGGATGGGCCAATCCCTATAGTTGCGTTGTTGTGTAACTGTGCCAATTGTAGTTCGCCATCTAACATCACTATGATTGACTGATTGCTTTGTCTATGTGGCTGTGTAGGCATGCGAATGCTTAAAGTGCCAAAACAAGGGTTCCAAGATGCAATTTAATTTTTTGCAGAATATCATCTCACCCATTAGGTCCATTGAAATATATACTCTAAAATAGAAAAGATATTGCCATTCATGCTATTCACAAACATCGAAAATAGTGTGCGCAGGCATGGCATCTTTAGATACAACGGCACTTCAAAAAAGAAATAAAGTTAAGAATTCCAATATGTTTCAACATATTTACGAGTATAACTAGCAAGTAATTTTAAAGATAAGTTCAATCACCAATGGTTTCGCGGTGCAGTTGGTGTTTGTGAAGAATTCCATAATTAGAAAAGGAATGACAAGCATTGATCTAGCAATTCACTTTTAAATATTAGTTAGAAGATTGGCTCAAAGAAGTAGAGAGAATTTTGGATACGGTTTTGACTAGAATTTGGCCAACAAACGACTTAACACTTAGATAGAATTGATTTATAAATAAATATCGATGATTATCTGCAATCTGCGAGAAAATTAGCTTTATGTTTTTGCTCTTGAATGTTAAGATTCAATGAGCTATTCTATCGGATTTTATTTGAAAGCCACATGACTCCATATTTTTTATATCAGATAATTTTATGAGCATTTTAAATTGAACTACATTTTGAAAGATTTAGTTATATATAAAATCATATTTTATATATAAATTATATTTATTTGTTTTAATATTTGTATTTAAATAGAATTTGATATCATGACTTTTCGTTTCGTTTTTAATATTTGATTTTTAAAATAGTAGTGGGTTACGTCGTGACCACACATATAGATTCGATTCTGATAAGATCAGAGACTGAAAATAATGGAAGAAAATGTTGAGACTAAACAGAGAATATATAAAGAAGATGTAGAGAAGATATAAAGAAGATTTAGAAAAGATATAAGAAGGTAGAACAATTAGAGATTTTTATGAAGATAAATATGTAGAGTAATCGATACAATGTCTTTGAAAAATACAAAGAAAATCAAAGGAATTTGTGAGCACTTTAAATTAAAATAAAATTTGAAAGATTTAATTTTATATAAATTCACATTATGTATTATAAAATTATATTTATTTGTTTTAATATTTGCATTTAAATAGAATTTGATATCATGACTTTTCATTTCGCTTTTAATGTGTGCTTTATAAAATATTAAGGGCTTACAAATTTAATGAACTCAAACACGATACAACTTTATGTTTCATTTGTTATTAATATAAATCATTTTGATAGAAAATGTTATGAAAATTCGGCTTGTGGGTGAACTATGGGACTATAGTGTAAATGTTGGCAATATTTAGGGATAATTTTAGGTTTTTTGTCCTAAATTGTAAGATCATGGGAATCAGACAAACTTTTATGAAATTGATAATGGACGCGTTAAAATTAGTGTTCAATCACAGAGTCGCCATTTTGGGTCGAAATCTATATCAGTCATCTAACGGTTTCTAGATCATGTTATTTTACATGTTGAATTCAACAAACATAAACATCACAATTGTTATTTTATTGATTTAAAGTGACAGAGTCCAAAAATATTTATATTTCGAATTATTTAAGAAAAATAAAACACGTCAATTAACGATGGCAAAGCCATCCATTTTACAGAATTCTTTAAAATCATTTTTGGAAAGGTTTCCACAGCGAATCTATAAATAATATTAATTTATATTTTTTATTACACCTTAACAAAGGAAATGGTTCTGGATTTTCCACCAGTTTCAGCTCCACACAATATTAAATATAATCAAGCATAAAGTATTACATCGAAATAAATATTTGTTACATTTTATCATCACATCAATGATTAATTGGTCCACAGCAGTTGGAATCGATATTGAAAATGGCCAATCGAAACATAAACATATATCGAAAGTAGTCATTTGTGGATGCTCTTTTCTATTTTCAATATTTAGTGTTGTTTCAGAAGTTTGAAGAATCTAATATCTACTGGAATTCTTGAAATAATATTTCACAACTGCTATAATTATGATTACCTTTTATTTGATTGATGAAATCTTATAATCCTTAACAATTTGATGTATTTAGTGACTCGATTTCCTTGATCAAAGTTTTTACACATATTCGAGAAATATCAGTCAGCTTTTTTTTTATTGGAGAATTGAACGAGCACCATTCAAAGTGAAAATGTATCTCTCTCATGAAAAACTTCACCAAATAATGAAGTATTGTAGAAAATGAAGTTTGTAGAAAAATATATAAACATACATAGAAAACGACTCAGATTTCTTTCGATTTCTAGTCATGTAGTATGGATATTCAAATTTAATCGACCAGGCTGGTAAAAAAAATATTTAAAACAGGGCTGGGTTATCCGTAAACACAGAGTCAAGGACCGAATAAAATGGGTGAAAATAGGTGGTGCCATTTTTCCTTTCTCTCAGAAGTTATGCTTTTAAATATCTCAGAGTGAGAATAAATATAAAGGTGAATCTCAAATAAGTTTTAAATGGAAATCAAGTCCGTTTGATATAATATGAGATAATTTCAAGTCATTCTAAGTAAAGCAAATTACTAAAAATAGCTTTAAATAATTTGTAAAACTATTTTGGTTAAATATTATTTTTATGGGTTGATTTCCTGGATTGACTTTCAATTTATTTTTAACAAAATAATAGCAGCAAATATAACGAACAACACTTATTCGGATTCGATTTTGAGAATGTTAATAGAGGAAAAATGTAATATAGAAAAAGTAAGAGGTATAGTAGATAAAGAGAAGGTAAAGGGCATCATGAATGAATAATTTTAATAATTTTAACAAAAGTGATCAAAAACAATTTTAAATTATGTATTTGAACATTTTCATTGAGTGTACTTTGTGGGTTGATTTTCTTAAATTTGTGTTCAATTCGTTTTTAATGAAATTGTAGCATGTGATACTGATTGCTCTATTGATTGTAACTTTTAAGCGTATTGAAAATGATTTCTACAACTCAATAATTTAAACAAAATCAAATCGACCATTTATATTTTTAATATAAACTTTAGTGTGAATATTTTTAATATGAATCCATTTTAACATTCGCACAAAACCCATTGAAAGCTACAAAAATGATCTTCAAATGAAATTATTATTCATTTCTCAATATTTTCAGACCAATACTATCAGCAGTTTATACTTAGAAAATCGATTGAGTGTATTTGTAAGTCAAAATTATACTTTCTAACAATTTCTAGTAGATAAAGTATTTTCCTAATGAAGATATTAGCATATTTTGATGGAAATGTCACCACAGTGTCATAATATGGATTCGTTTTAGAGTGGATTTAATATATTATTAAAAGGAAAGCATAGTATCACTTTACTGCGGTTGCGATAAAATGTATTCATTAATCTATCTTGTGTGTTAATTATTATTTTCAAGAAAAACAAATATTGTATTAAGTAAGGTTTGAATCAACCACTTTAATTTTCTCTTGTCTGACTGGTGTTTTCCATGGAATTGAAAATTGAAAGCAAAAGAAGAAATCTGAAAAAAAAATTATTAGAAATATACCAATGTCTACTTCAGAATGGGTGTTTCATTGATTTTATATTCATTGATTTTCTTTCATTTATCACGAAATTAAATATAAATAAAGATAATTTATTTGTTTTATTAATTTATTAAGTTTTAAAGTATAATTAGATTTTAAATTCCCAATAAAAATTGTTTCACTGCATTGTATATCATGAAAAAGAAACTCATTCAGTATATATTAAACATCTGAAGCGAAAATTCATGGGCTTTGAGTAATTGGTTTCATTTTGTGTTCCCTTTGATGACGTTTTAAAATTTACTTTTTGGAATTCTGGCTAAAATTAAAAGGGGTTCAAAATGAAATTTTAAATTTTTTGAGTGTATTGCAAAATTCTATATAGTTTATTTAATTATATTCTTTAAAAATATTTTGAATTTTTTATTTAGGTACTTAAGAAGAATTTTAGTTGTTTGAAATCAAATATTAAATACACTGGAGCTTAAAAATTTCCTAAAATTTGATTTTTTGAAAAAATGAAAAAAGCAAGTCGAATTGCAAGTTATTGAAAATTAGCGAGGATCCCTGTTTCATCATTAGAAGCAAATTGAAAGATATTCTCAGTTTTTGCAATTATTTTATAAAAATAACCAATGATATTATCAAACATGTCTGTAATTAACTAGCTCGATTTATAATTATAAAAATTTAAATTTAAAAACTCAAATAATCATGTAGACGTGTTGTGATTAGAATGGGAACTTGGTTTTAAAACCATGTTTTGTCACTATTAGACATCTTAAAAAATGAGATATTAACTGAATTGTAGGAATAAATCAAACATAGCAGTTATATATAAAATTAAGTTGTAAAATTATCTCATTCGCGAAAATTCATAATAACGAAAGTAGATCAAAGGATCTTTTTTCTTAAGTTAAGCCGAAATTCTTATTTTTACTTACAAACGAGATTAAATTTAATTGGTTAAATATTTCATAAATTAGAAAAAATCTTTGAACTGTATGGAAATGATATCTAGAGAGACTAGCAGTTCCAGTGTAACTTATTATTATAACTGACAAAAATCAGTGCTAGTTGTAGATGCGTCTAAAGATTCTTATTTTCTTATTTTTAATTTTTATCCGTTTTTATTATTACTAAATTAACATCAGTTAATGTGACTCTTTTTATGGAATGTTTGATGTATTATTATCATAATTATTACTGCTACTATTGATAAAACTATTATAATTTTATGAATATTACTTATATTATTTAATCAGTAGTATCAATCATAAATATTAAGCTAAAATTTCATTGATCACCTCATAATCCGATTTCCCAAGCAACCATTTCTCATGTAATTCAATCATACGGCAAATGTGTCGAATTCGTTTATAATATTAAACACAAATGCAATTATCCCAACACATTATATGAACCGTAAGTTCTTCGACAATTTAAAAAATATTTTTTTATTATATCCCACTACTTTCTTCTATATCAGTACGATAATTCGATTCTCGGAAATAATTAAAATATTTGTTTTAATCAAATAAAAATAAATAAAATTTGCATTCTTCAATTTCAATACAGAATTTCAAATCGTTCACGGATGTCAAGTGTAATAGATTTTTTTTGTTTTAATCAATATTACACAAAAGACAAATTGAACCCCAAAAAAAATCCAACCGTCATAGCTTTCGATAATTTTATTTAATTGAGCATATTTGCTTTGGATGCTAATCATCAATAACAACACAGGAGGGAGAAATTTTCAACCAAATTCCAATCCAATACGTCTCATTGTGAGAAATAAATCAAACCGTCTATTCTTCTTTTGGTTTTTCACACGTTAAACTTTTGCTTTATCAATGCCACTTATTAAAGACTGATCTATAATACAGATAAAACAAAGTCTACTTTACTCCAGGAAATCTTTCTCGCTCAATATATCTCATTTGTGAAGTCAATATTCCTTGATGAATGGGGAATAAACAAAAGATTTCAGTTGAGCCTATTTTATTTATTGTTTAGTTTTACGTTCTCATTAGATACAAGAATTTAATTCAATTGCTAAATCCCGTTGCTAATGAGCTTACGTTCTCATTAGATACAAGATATTAATTCAATTGATAGCGTTTGCTTAAGATAGTTTTTGTTTCATTCAGTTACGATTAATCTTTTCAACTGTACGAATTTATTATTATCTTTATTAATACTTTCATTATTATTATTTATTATAATAACATCGGTACTGCTAAGATTACCATTATAGTCTTTAATTTTATTGCAGTTATTATTATTACTAGTATTAGTGTTATTATTCTGACTTAACTATGATTATGTTTCGCATCAAATTCTCTATATTTATTTAAATGTTTATTCATTCCACAATAGTTAACTTAATTTACTTCTTCTAATATTCATTGTCTATTTAATTTATAAATACTAATATCACTACTTTGACTCAACCTGTGTTGATCATAAACCAAAATCATTGCTCATTTGCTTTGCTCAAATTTGTTATCAAAGTCAGCCCTTCACTGTAAGTTTTTATCTTTGCATTCAATGGTTTCTAGTCGAGGTTCTTCACTTCTAAACGTTTCTATTTTTGAACTTCTCATACGCGGAGTCAATGAGAGGATTTTAAAGATAACATGTTTAATTCCTAAAATAACGGATTAAATAAAATATAAATGTATTACAAAACGATAATTTCTGTAATTAATCTGTCTGTTGGGTCTAGCTGGTTTAGAGCACAACAAATACTCGTATTTAATCAAACTATATCTACCTACAAGAGACAAGTCCATGACTAATCAATGTTTATACGACAATGTACAATCTTTAGTACAAATCACATAAGGGTCAAGCCCTTACATATAAGTTTAATAAAATCGAAACCTGTCCGTGCACAATTCTGAAAAATACAAATTTAGTAGCGTTCGCAACTATGGTCATGTACGCACAGTACAGAACAAATAATATTCTCCAATATCACTGATATTATTCTCAATAATTAATACCAATATTCTGGAAAACTTTCCTCGAATATTCTACTTTAGTTTTTTTATATGAAAATAAAAATACCTGAAAACTGATTTCTTAACTGGTTTTCCATTCCATTTTTTATATTATTTTTTTAATATTACTTTACCCTTATTATCTTTATTATTATTACTATTAACATTAATAATAATATTATAGTTATTATTAATTTTTGTGAATTTTTATTTTCATTATTTACTTAGAGCAGATAATTTGTCGACTTTTGTTTAACAGACTGAACTTTTTGTCGAGAGAAGCAAATTGAAATACGATTTTCTTCGATTGTAATTTTATCTGCAGTTTGAATTTTTAGAATGTTACATAGTTAATCGCATTGATCGATAAATGTTCTGTTGCAAATATGATAGAAGGTCATCAAATGCAGAATTTTATCATCCTATTATTTCAAAAAAATTACAGAATCAAACCAAGATAATTGTATAACTTGAGATGAATTCAAGTAAAATTGCTTGAGCTTTTAGTCCTTTTGATATCATGAATAGGGGTAAATAATCGATAGACTGGTTTTATAAAATTTTCTACTCATCAGTATCGAATCCATCATTTATTCATTAATTCCAAAGTCCATTTTATTTAATGTCACTTTCAGCCATTGGATTAGGAACGTGTTGGATTTAAATTTGATAAATTTAAAGAAGAACATTGATTAGCGCGTTTTAGAGAATCTAAGCTGTAATTCAAAGCCTTAATCAATAATATAGCTTCAAGAACCGACATTGACAGAGTAATTAGAGTACCTTTGATTTTAGGTGTAGTCCAACATCATATCTTTCTCGCAGTACTTCCTATTTATCAGCATCGAACAGAACTGTGAATCCAACCTTTTATAACTCATTCATTAATAACTTCACAGTCATTTACACTTAAAAATTGGTTGTGGGTTCCAGCTGTGTGATTCCATTATGGTTTCATATCAGCGTGCTGTTTTAGTTGTGACCAATTTCAAATGTTTTGTTAGCTGATGATTCGTTCAAAATGGATAAAATAATGATTTGAAATTGTTTCTGATTCTAAAATGCAAACAACAAATCAAAGCAAAATAAAAGTGCTTGACAAAAATCGATTTTATTATAATATAATGATATTTAATCGGCTTGTTCAGTTTAATTAAATTTTAAAATGCACTCCAACGTGGTGTTCTAAATTAATTAATTTAATTTAATTTAATTATAGTTAATTAACTTTAATAATTAATTAACTTTAACTTAACTATTCCAATCGATTTATTGATTATTTTTTAAAATTCGATTTTCACAGTATCGTAGAAAATAATTAATAAATGAGGTCACGAAAACAGAGTTGATAGAATTAATTTATATTCGACTTGGAATTGAATCGAATTTCCTACTCATGCGGTATGTTTGCTTTTCTTATCAAATGAAATGCCGCAGTTAATTTTAAAATAATATTATTAATAATATATGTAATAATAATTATTATTTTTATTAAATTGATAATAATAAC
>JBBMOY011137994.1:0-10382 GCA_037951405.1 Platydemus manokwari
TTAATAAAAATATATTCGTTTGGATTTGTGTTCTTATATGATATGTAGGCCTCAATGACTGAGCTAGATAGTCACTGGGTAGATAAGTCCTCAGGTGTGAGTTGAATATTTTCAAATGTTGATTCTAATATGGTGTCTATTTGTGGAGAATATTTATGTTCATCGTTATGTGATTTAAATGTTAGCGAGGTGCCCATAAAGCCGCAATGGCATAGAATTGTAAAGTCTGCGGGTATGTCCTTATTGTGCTTGTCGGTATAGTGCTTTGTGACATTTTTCACAACTACATTCAGTCAACTCACTTTAGGAATATATCAGAAATATTTCTTCAAACTAATTACAAGAAAACAATATAATAATTGCTAGGTGTTAATGCAATAACTTTTGTCAAATTGATTATATTCTTGGAGATCAGAGGGATTCTGTTGATGGTGTAAAAAACTAACAATGCCATCGATGTAATATTATTCTGATTATATATAGTTATTTATGTGTTGGGTAGATCATAAATCAATCAAAAGGGTTATATGAACCGAGGAAATAACCCTAAAAAGGTTGACACACACAGATCCGATAAGCACATGTGCTGTCCACCACACAGATTCGTTTTAATATTAATCTATATTTAAAAGCTAAGAATCGACTGGCAGTCAACTCAAATATCTGCCAATAACAATAAATTTCAAGCAAACCGATCTACGAACAAATTCAGCAAATGGAAAACGAAGATCCGTGACATCAATCAGACACAATCGATAGATCTATAAATTAGGTTGAGTTCAATAACTGCTGATCTTTTTTTGTCGGTAATCTTAAATTTGTGACTTTCAGTAACCAGTCTTTTTGGTTGCTTTTTATTCTGTCTTTGACATTTGGGTGCTGATCCTAGCTTGTCTGATAGACTATCGTTGATTTTAATTGTAGTTGTTGTGATTAAGATTGTAAAGTTTTGGACAATATGATTTTCAAGTTTAAATTATTGATTAAAATCCCATATATGTAATATATGAACAATTTTGGTAATAAATTTCATTGAATGCATTTTTATTTAATGAATTTTTATTATTAATATATATGTTAAAAATTAAATTAAAAACAAAAAATCGACTATAATCGACTTCAGTTCTGACAGTGTAATATATATTGTAAGAATTATGACAAAAGAAAGAAGAATAAAGAGTCAATGAACAAAATATTGTACTCATAAAATACAACCATATTGAATGAAAAAAACAGTAAGTTAAGATAGGAAATTAACCACTCTCAAATAAAAAGAATTTTAATTTTATTATCAATATTTATGTGAAAAACACGAGGAGCAGTTTTGTTCATAGATGTGTAACGATTTTTAACGACTCACATAGCTTTAGAATAATCCATATACACTACAAATAGCTACATTTTCATATTCAAGTTTGATTATTCAGCCATTACATAAGAGTTTTTTGAAATAATCACGAAAATAAACAAACATCAATGGCAGCAATTATTATTTTGATTCTTGTTCATATAAATTAAGTTTTGTATTTACGTACTTATTTTATTTTACGATCCGGTTGTTATTCAAAATACATGGTCCTGATAGAATTCAAAAATAAACAATAAAGATAAAGCAAATAAGTATGAGAGTTAAAGTAAAGAATAAGCAAATAAATGTAACATATGAGTAAATAATATTAAGCCAAAATATAAATATATAAACTAAATTAAAAGATATTTAAACACAATGAAATTATATTGCTATTAATTACGAAATATTGAAAATAAAATACTTTTAGAGTTAAATTTATTATCAATAGAGCAAATATGGAATTCGTGAATAGAAATAGCAATTACCGATCATATCCGGTAATTGAAATAGATTATTGGGAATACAAAATTAATGATAGCAATTACCGACTGTATCCGGTAATTGGAAAGAATAATTGGGTTCGTGCTGTAGTAAGTATGAACAACAAGATGCACACAAAAGGGATGTGAATAAAGAAAATAAGTTTATAAAGAGCGAGTTAGCTCTCTATTTTCAACCATTCAACAAGAAAACTTGAAAAGTAAGATACAATTTGTTATTATAGTAGTTTGCCTTGCAACAAATGTAGTTGTACGGAATTAACAGTATTATAGAGGTATTATTGTTTTGATATTAGCAGTGCGCTAATCCGTATAATAGTAAAGTATTATTGTGTAATATTAACCATGAGTAGATTATGAGCTAAGGTATTCAGCAGAAGTGTCGGGACTTAGTCCTAGTCTTATTATCATAATTTTATAGGTAATCGTGTTCTCTAAGTGTTAATTTTGCAGTGTAAATTGTTATATAGATATAATTTAATCAGAAAGTTGTTTTTACTTAGTGTGCATCGGATTTTGTACAGGAGTCAGATTAGGAGAATTAGACCGAGCCGTTAAATGAGAGTAGTTCTAAACTTAACAGTTCGACTAAATTCTTTAACTTTTAATGTACTTAACCACTTTGATAATTTTAGATAAACAATTATTGGAGAAAAGGTTTAATGTGTTCCTATATAGATAGACTTAACTAACAAACGAATCAATTAAAACTGACACTGCAATAAGTATCATGACCCAATATAACTGGTTGTTATTTTTGGTTAATTCTTGCTCACTTAATAAATATTTTTCTAAAAAAGGAAGCAATATTGCCCATACATTCAAAATGAATTTTGATGGCTTAATGATTTTATGAATTTATAGCAATCATTTCTTTTCAACAATTAATCTCTATTCTATAAGAATATCTGAAGATGTGAGATCTTAACAATGGATTGATTTCCGGTCCTTTTATTTTAATTTTTTGGCAATTAAAAACATCTATTTCTAATTAAATTCTTAAAAATTAGCCAATTATATTTTCAGATTTTAAATTCCGAAAAAATACTTTGTTTGTTGAAAGGCTTATTAAAAAAATAAAAATGTTGACCAATTGATACTTTTTTATAATAATCACTCTCAAATTTTAGGCTATTTTCTTTAAACAAGATTTTTCTGAAGAATTTCCGATTACACTTTCAAAAGGCCATATTTTCGTTAAAACAATATAAAGATAGACAATTAGCAATTTATTTCAATTTAATTTAAAAAATGAAATCAAAAACGTTTGATAAACCCCAACCAAGTTAATTAACAAAAAATTTTGGAAAATTATCAGACAATTCGCAAATCAAATCAACATGGTCTTCCAAATAAAATAAATCATTTGAAGATATTCTCAAATTATAAGAAACATTTTGAATCAACGAATATGTTGCCATTAATTGGGTTTGCATCATATTTATGCTAAGCTTGGTTTGATTATAAAGAATGTCTGTAAACTTTCTTAAATTTTGAATAAAGCTTTTCATGTCGCTATTCAAATTTGAATGGAATAATGATTTGTTACAAATATTCTTCACTGTGTTATTTTCATTATCAAATTTAACATATACTGGATTAATTATTTGTTGATCATTTGTTAATTCTGAAATGGAAACCTTTTCATCTTCACTTTCATCAGCCTCACCATCAACGATAAATGCATCGGAGTAATTTGTCTAAAATAATTAAAAATAAAGGAGTAATTATAATACTAAAGTTAAAAAATCAAAACATGAAGCAAATTTTAATAATTTATTTCTCCACCCAAATATGTCGACATTTTTGACAAGAATATTTAGTAGTCATAGGTTCATCAGCAGATCTAGTTTGCATTTGCATAACATGTGCACGGTTGTGTGCACATTTCGGACATATCTCTTCAGTTTCTGCAGTTCCTCGGAAATTATCTTCATCAGAAAGAACAAAACCAGTCTTCTCTTTATCATTGCCATGAATTTCTATTTTATGAAACGTTTGAACAATTTGTTCACTAATTTCATGTTCAAAAAAACAATCTGGATTACTACATTTTAAATATGCCAATTTTTTGTGAGAATCTTTTTCAAAATTTAATAAAAATTTATCAACTGGGCAGAATATTATAGGCATTAAAATTAAATATTACAAGTAATATAAATTCCTAAATTTAAAATATTTTAGGTAACATATATTATTTAAACAAATATTAAGTGCTAAGCGAATAGATTTTATTAGTGCTGCAATACAATTTTTAAATTATAATAAAAATGCATTAATAAGTAAGTTTTAAAATAATTTTTTTCATGGATTGTGAAAACTGGTGCCAGCATACTTGGCAAATACTCCTAATTCCTCTTCAATTCGAAGTAATTGATTATATTTAGCTAATCTTTCAGACCGACAAGGAGCTCCGGTTTTTATCTAAAACAAAGATAATATATTTTAAATTTCAAATTATACATTAACTATACTTGGCCAGTTCGTAAGCCAACAACTAGGTCTGCTATAGTCGTGTCCTCTGTTTCACCGGATCGGTGGGAAACCATTACACCCCACCCTGCACGCTGAGCCATTCTACATGCTTCTATCGACTCAGTAACTGAACCAATTTGCTTTACTTTTCATAATAATGCGTTACATGCTCCACAGTCAATAGCTCTTTGAACTCTTAAAGGATTTGTGACTAATAAATCGTCACATACAATCTAATTTTAAAAATGTATTGCAAAATATTTAATATTATAAAAATAATCAGCTACAATAAAATTGTAAAATCAAAGTTTAAAATTTAAAATAAGTAAAAGCATAATCAAAATTGTTACTTTCTAATTTGGCAAGGATAAATTTTAATAATTATTGATAACTTAAAATTTAAATGTACTTAAAATTAAAAAAATTATAAATTTTATTAAAAATTTAAGATAATTAAATTAAATTATAAAAATTGACTTGGTTAAAGTCAAGGAAGATGTCCTAAAACAATTTTTTTAAATTTTTTGAATGTATTTGAAAATACTATGTAGCTTATATATTTGTATGACAATATTTATTTAATCAACAGTTTTTCAATGAGACCTTCCCCACTAGACCGTGAGGGAAATATTACAGGCTTCGCGTTGATTCCTTCTTTTCGTCATCAGTTTCAACCAAGTTTGTCAAAAATCTCTTCATCCTCAGAGTATATCAACTCATCATCCGAGATATTTTCTTGGTTGTCTTTTTCGGTTATACCTCTTGGGCTATAAGATACCTTGCTTCGATGGAATTGCTATTGCATATGGGATACCTGGATTTTGGACTTGTTACATTCGTATGTGATTGTCTACATCAATTTTTTCTTGAATCCGAGTTTTCTCAATATTATGTCATTCGTCGTTGGACAGGTTCATAGTACCCTTACCATATAAGTGAATAATTTCGCTGACCAACCTGGTCTAGTTTTTTTTATTTCTTTCCTGAGGTCCCCGTATTTTTGCATATTCAGATTATCGGCATTAGACAGCAGACGTTGTTCATCCATTGGACATTTCATATCGATTAGAAATATTGCGCCTGTTCGGTTACTCACTACTTACAGATCAACTTGTAGTCTAGGACCTGTAAATTGGCAAGGTTTTTCTACATGGACTTCATTTTCTGTGTAACAATTGATATATTTGGCCAATATGTCCTCGATTTTCGTGTATCGGAGCATAACATAACAATGAAATACTTCACACATGATAAAGGTTTGTGTTAGTGATTCTACCTCGTACTTTCTGAGTTGATGTCCCCTCGTATACTTCTTGTTTAGTTTTGGCAAGGTATCAAAGCGTGCTTGATTCTGGAATATAAATTCTACTATTGTTAAGCCCTCGTTGAATACCATTTTTTCGATATGAGTGAGACAGTAGGCATTACTTTTGTATATCTTACGCAGAAGTTTCGGAAGTTCTTTGATCTTTTTATGGTTAATCAGGGCTTTTCTTATTATTCGCCTACATCTGTGATGATATTTTGGTTGACACGAATACCAATTTCTCCATCGATTATTTGGAAGCTTAGGGAATCAATGATTGTCGGTGGTTGATCGGAGGATTTATGCAGTGATTATCTGATAATGTTTCCGAAGATATTATGCTGGCTGGTGAGGATAGATACTCTGTTGACGATTGATCGCATGACATATTCGGCGGTAATGCTTTGGATAATACACCCTCCACTAGATTTATTTGCATATATGTAATAGATTGAGCGTGGTATGGGGACATACAGAATCTTTTTCATAATTTTTCTCATCTGGACATCAATTTCTTCTAATTTTGAATAGGGCACATAGTAGTTTCTTGCAAAAAAGATAGTTTTACCGTGAATAAACGAACCATGTGCATCAAGTTTCTACCATGTAGAAGAATACATTCCGAAAATTGTTTTGCTAATGTTTCTAGTTCGATTCCTAGGCTTTCAATAGAGTTGTGTAACTTTAGATTGAAGTTAACATCTGGTAATGATCTTCTATCGCAATTTGCGGAATTTTTGATCGTAGATTCCAAAAGTTTTGATTCTATCTTTAGATCGAATGTTCCATACATGCCCACATTTGGCCTATTTAAATTTGATTCCTAGTTTATCGACGATTTTAATTGATTTCTTCAACGTTTCTTGGCAATTTTCAGAGTCTTTGCTGATTAATTCTATGTGAACCCACTTAGGCCAGAGCAGTGATTTTTTGATTAGCCAGAATAACACCACAGCTGATTTCTTGATCCATTTGTACTAACAGTGAGTTGATTGCGACGTTGAACAACAACATCGATACTAAGCCTCGCTGCCTGACCCCTTTTTTGATCGCAATGTTTTTGATAATGTAATTTCCGCATTGAAAGGCAGTGTTGTAGTTATAATAAAGACTCCTGATTAGTTTTATAGCTTTATTCCCGAGACCCATCTTGGGCAATATCATAAACAATATGTTCGTATTATTCAATATCTAGGAACAGAAGTTGATTTTTCAAGAGTGTTTTTCCCCTTGTCGTAGAAACCTCTCGAGGATTGCCCTTAGAATAAAGTTGTGTTCTTCACATCCATAGATGGGACCAAAGCTTTTTTTGCAGAGAGTGGAGAAGACTACTTTCATTGATCCATTAGGTCAGTTGTTTGCACAGCAGACAAGTAAAGATTTTATAATAGCAATTAGTCTCCAGGATCCGACTTGATGGTATTGTTCCTGCTTCATGGGTTTCGGGATCATTATGATATAGTATTGTTGCCATTTATCGGTATAGTTTCTGTTTATTTATATTTCTCAAAAATTACTGTAATGATCTTGGTGTACGGGTCTGCATGAAGGAGATTCTTAAATGCTATTTTGTTTCTGCCAGGGCACAGGGATCCTTCTTTTTTAGGACAGCATAAGTTTCTTCAATCAAAACTTTATTGAATTCGAATCTAGATCTTTTTTTGATCAGGTTGTCCAACATAGAGACCCTCGTACAAGGGTTTAGGCAAGATTTTGTACAGATTTGAATTTGACGTACTTCATTCTACTTGTTAGAATAATGATTTTCAAGTTCCTCGTTTTTTGTATATCAGATATGGGTTTGTCGCTTCTTTGATTGCACATAGACTTTTAATATTATCAATGAATTCATTATATATTTCATTTAATGGTATTGTCATAATTTGGACAGTCAGTTCGGATTCCAATAACCGTCTCGTTTCTATAGTTGATTTTGGTTTGACATTCGTTGGCGGTAGTATTTAAGATCATAAATAATATTCCTTACTCTCTGCTTGGATGATGAAATTTTTATTATTTGGACGAGAACGAAAGAATATCTTCTTGACATTCATCAAGTAGACCAAAGAAATATATATAATTTTAGTAATTAAAATTTAATTTATTTTCAAGTAATTTGTGTTTAAAAATTAAAGGTATTATATTTATATTTATATTTATTTTATTTATTTTTATTTTTTATTATTTATTACATAATTGTGGTAGACGATGGTTCATATTCCTAACAATTCTTTTGGTAAAACATGTCACCAGTAAAATGTTCTTCATTGTTAAATCTTGGTTAACTAGCTTTATGATTTTGACATTTTTGAATATGATTAGTATAAAAATATGTGAAGTATGCGCATATGATGACCGAGCTGTTTTATAAGGTTGATTTTAATCTTATCAATAATAAATATTAAAGAAAATAATAATAAATAATTAAAAGCAAACTTGTATTCTAGCGTTTCTATTAAACTTGATCCATGCGTCCCAATCGTCTTGATCAAAAGGATCTTCTATTGTCACAATAGGATATTTTCGGCACATGCTATTATAAACTTCTCCCAATTGATCAGATGATAACCATTTATGTGGAGAAGATTTTGGATTTTTGAAATCTAAGTCATAGCTTCCTTCTTTATAAAATTCAGAAGCTGCAACATCCATACCGATAACAACTTTCCCACAATAACCAGCGTTACCAATTGCCTTTTGTAGTAATTCCAGACCTAATACAGATTATTTCCAATAATTAATTATTTATTGTTACAAATAGATGAAACACAGAAATAAATCTATAAACTGGAAATTGAACTTTATTTTGCCTTCCATATCTATTTATTCAATAAATATTGTTATAAAATTCATATTTGCAATTGTAGCTTTCTAATTTTCAATATTTGTAGATATCAAACATATTTTTGTTTTATCTTGGACATTAATTCAAATTCTACTTAAAATTTTATAAATAGTGTTCTCAAAAAATTGATAATTTTCTTGTTCAAATCATAAATCAAATTGTAATTCCAAATTATAATTTCAAATAATTTAAAAATTTTTCGGTAATCAAGTTTTAAAATTTTAATAACTTAGAAATTTTAAAATATTTTAATAATAAAATTTAATAACTATAATTAAACTCCAACTTAAATTAACCTTACCTTCAAAGTTATCTTGTATATTAGGAGCAAACCCTCCTTCGTCTCCAACATTGCATGCATCAAGGCCATATTTTTTCTTAATAACAGACTTTAATTTATGATATACTTCAGCTCCTATTCGTAAAGCATCACTGAAATTTTTAGCACCAATTGGTAAAATCATGAATTCTTGCATCGCCAATTTATTTCCTGCGTGGCTTCCTCCATTTATGACATTGAAAGCTGGTACTGGAAGAATGACTTCTTTATTACCAGCCATATCAGCAATGTATCGATAAAGTGGTCGATTCTAAAAGACTTTGCATGAGATACTTATATTTTCGACTATATTATTTCTAGTAATTAAAAATAATAAAATCCACTAACATAATTTGTCGAAATTATTAAAAAATTAATCTATACCGAATCTAATTTTTAGTCTTTGATAATGTTTATATTCATAAAGCAGGATTATATTTATGAAAAATAATTAATTTTAATAAAATAATTTAAATTGATATTTTAAGTTTAATCAGATCATTTATATTGATAATTATTTATGCAAACTTTATCTGAAATGTAGGCCAAATGACTTCTCGAAGTTATAATTTTACGTATTTAAATTTACCATTGATTTTAGTAGTTATTTTCTAATGATTCTCGTAATTTCATGTAGTTGTTTATGAGAGAAAATCAAGACTGAAAAAGATCATTTTTCCCCATATAGATTTGAGTAAAGTAAGAGTTGGTAATCTATTGAAAATTATTGATTTAGAGATCTTTAGAACAAATCCGTTTAAAATAAATCTCAAATCAGACACTATTATATCTCTTTGATTCAGTTTTTACCACTACTATTTTATTTTTCAACTTTATCATCTTAAAACATCTAATAAACGAGTAAAATAACTCATGCTAATAATATAATATTAGAATAAAATATATAAAAACTATAAAATATAATTTTTAATTTATATCATTGATTTTTGGGGTAATTTTTTGAAACTAACAAATTCAAGTCGAAGAGTCTAAGTTCCAGTAATAACATAGTAGTATAAAATTATTTTTTAAGCACAATAAAATTTATTAACCTTTTCCGCTGCTCCAGCCTTACATATAGCCAAAGAAACACCGAGAATAGCGTTTGCACCCATTTTAGCTAAAATAATACAATGTTTCAATAAATAATCTGCACATTTATCAATTTTTACGCACAAACCTTTATTCATACTAGCATCTAGTTCGTCTATCATAAAATCATCGATTGCTTTTTGTTCAGTGACAGGAATACCTTTTTTTATTAAAGCAGGTCCAATAAGAGTATTAACATTGGATACCGCCTTTGTGACACCTTTTCCGAGATAATGTTTACCTTTATCTCTCAGTTCAAGTGCTTCATGAATTCCTGTAGATGCCCCACTTGGAACAGCAGCACGGAAAAGTCCTATATTCAGTATTTACCATACAAAATTTTAAACATGTCTTTGTTAGGGTTTCAATAAAAATATTAGTCAATAAATGTGCATGAAATTTTCATGTTTTGTTTAATATATTTTTTTTAGTATCACTTTTGTCTGGAATATGGCGAGTTCAAAAATAATAGTTAAATATAAGAATGAATTGAA
>JBBMOY011138105.1:0-16875 GCA_037951405.1 Platydemus manokwari
TACCTAAAGGGGTTGGTCAGAGCTCACCGAGACTGATAAAGACAGCATTGATTCACGGATAGAGTGTAAAAGATTGAAACTGATAACAAAACATTATTTTGAGGCTGATAACAAACATTATTAATAAAGAAGCAACCCCAAAACGCATCACATTTATCAAACTGAAAATGCCAAACATATTAAATAATTAAAAAGAAGTCAAAACTATATTTAAAATTACGTTGTGAGTACTCTTAATTTAGCTCAACAATTATATATTAACGAAATATTGTTTCGCTTAATGTTGATAAAGGAAAATGCACAGAGTCTTCACGCTCATAGTTAATTTATAAGGATAAATTTTTCAACTCAATTTACTCCTATTTTGCTTTCCCTGATAACATTTTTATTTAATGTTATGAATTTAGACAGGAAAGTAAGCAGATTAACTTTCTTGAAATACCTTTCAAGATATATCTTTTTAATACTATTTTCTAGAAACTTTCGGTGACTTGTCATCAATATTTGGACTTTAAAAACTTATTCCGCTTTATTTTTTCATATGATTATATTTTAAATGTGATTTAATGGCATTATTTAGATGAAATCAGATTTCTTAAAGAATTCAAATCGAATAATTAAAAAAAGAGTTTTAATATTAAGTCTAATCTTAGTTATTGAATTTTATCGTAATTAAATTCAAGAGTATTGTATATAAATTAGCTCTATTAAACATGACTCATAGAATAAAGGACTTCGAAAGTGATCTATAAAATTCAATTTTTTGTTTTTAAAGAATTTATTTTGAAACTTAAGAAATAAAATCCTAATCAATATTAATAATTAATTAATATTATTTAATTACAAAATCATCAAATACGAAGTCTTAAACAGCGTGGCAATTTGTTTTACTACATTAACTTTGATTTTAATTAATACGTAAAGATCGCCAACTATGGGCTGTAAGTTTACTTTCATTTTCTTATTTATTAGTTATTTTTATCAATGGGCAGTAAGTTGAATATATTTTTTTTAACGATTTTTGGATTTTTGAAAATTTAATGCAACTTATTTTTTCTAGTTAAATTCCTTGATTTGGTGAAACCGTTTTGTCAGGTTTTGCCTGAAATATCTAAACCTGAAAGAAAGATTCAATTTCGTGAAAAAGTTTTATGGACAGCAATCACACTTTTCATTTTTCTTGTTTGTTGCCAAGTACCATTGTTTGGTATAATGTCATCAGAATCGGCAGATCCATTCTATTGGATGAGGGTAATCCTTGCATCGAATAGAGGTTCCTTGATGGAACTTGGTATTAGCCCAATTGTTACATCTGGTCTCATTATGCAACTACTCGCTGGTATTAAGATTATTGAAGTTGGAGATACTCCTAAAGATAGGGCTTTGTTTAATGGAGCACAAAAATGTAAAATCTTTGAAATTCCATGATTATTTGATTATTATTTATTAGTGTTTGGAATGGTTATCACTGTTGGTCAAGCTATGTTGTATGTTATGTCTGGAATGTACGGAACACCAGGTGAACTTGGGGCTGGTGTTTGCTTACTTATTGTTTTTCAGGTAATTATTTTTTAGTAACAAAATTTGATCTGAGCAATATTTTAAATTTCAAAAACTAATTTAATGAATATTTTATTAGTTAACTTTTGCTGGACTGTTGGTGCTGATGCTTGATGAATTATTGCAAAAAGGTTATGGTCTCGGATCTGGAATTTCATTGTTTATTGCCACAAATATCTGTGAAACGATTGTATGGAAAGCATTTAGCCCAACCACAATCAACACTGGTCGAGGAACTGAATTCGAAGGAGCCATTATTTCTTTGTTCCATCTTATGGCTACTAGAACAGATAAGGTTAGAGCATTACGAGAAGCTTTTTACCGTACCAATCTACCGAATTTGATGAATCTATTGGCCACCGTTCTCGTATTCGCCATTGTAATCTATTTCCAAGGATTCCGAGTTGATTTGCCAATTAAATCTGCTCGTTATCGAGGTCAATACAGCTCGTATCCAATTAAGCTCTTCTATACCAGCAATATTCCCATCATTTTGCAGAGCGCTCTTGTGTCGAATCTCTACGTAATTTCCCAAATGTTATCTAATAAGTTCCGTGGAAATTTAATCATTAATCTGCTTGGAACGTGGTCCGATGGTGAAGCAGGATCACGATCGGTTCCAATCGGTGGTATTTGCTATTATATGTCTCCACCAGATAGTTTGACAGCCATGTTTCATGATCCTGTCCACGGCATTATCTATATTGCTTTCATGCTCGGAAGTTGCGCGTTTTTCAGCAAAACATGGATAGATGTATCTGGATCAAGTGCTAAAGATGTTGCCAAACAATTGAAAGAGCAACAAATGGTAATGCGTGGTCACCGTGAAAAATCAATGATCCATGAACTCAATCGTTATATCCCTACTGCTGCTGCTTTTGGAGGATTGTGCATTGGGGCACTGTCAGTTCTGGCAGATTTCCTTGGTGCCATTGGTAGTGGAACTGGTATTCTATTGGCTGTGACAATCATCTATCAGTATTTCGAAATATTCGTCAAAGAACAAAATGAAATGGGTGGAAGCATGAGCACATTGCTGTTTTAGTTTTTGTTAACAATGATTTTATCATGTAATCAAAAAGTGGATGTGTGATGAAAATGTTGTTATTGTTGCTATTTGATGAAGGCAATGCTGTTTTGATTTGTAGATATATCGGATATATTCGTTTATCGATCTTTGTTTTTATGATGAAATACATTTTCTGGATTATTTTTTGTTTTTGGAATATTGATTTTTCGAAGAATGTAAAAGTTTATCAACGAATGAATTGTGTGTGTGTGTGTGTGCGTGGATTGAATTTATTAATAGGAAATATGGTAAATGATTTATGTAGTGGGAATGAGCAACGTATTATAGAGGGTAATTTCGATCATTTCGTAATCACATGACTCAGTTGTTATCGATTTATTACGTCATTACGTTAATAGTTCACAAATTATTAAGTGTTTACAAATAACTTTGGTATTATAAATTTCTTATTTAAAATTATGAAATATATTATTTCGTAATGTCTAAAACAATATTAGTAATCTAAATGTTACCAGAACGAATTATACAAAACTTTTACCTAAAATAAAATGATATTGGTAAAAATTATTATTATATTATTAAACAAGATTAAACGTTCAATGATGATTATTAATTTATTAAGATTTTTTCTGAAATTGTAACACATCAAATGATTTTCTTGTCTTGTCTGTCGTAATTTTAATTGATCTTCTTCATCTAATTATTCAAGAAGACTTGAATGTTCATTTTTCAAGACCGATTAATTTCGAACTGTTATTCAATAATTATTTAATAATCTAATGTATATAAATTCCATAATAACAAAAATATAATTCATTGACTCCATAAAATCAATAATCAGCCAATAAACACACTTTAACAGATTATTTCCATTTTTCTCATTCAGTTTCATATTCGATCAGTACCGACATCTAATTTCGTTCAATTTGCGAATAAATTTAATAAAGAATACTTGATATTTGCTACTAAAATGAAGCAACGACAGAAAAGATATTTTTATTGATTTTTTCCTTTTTAGTGATATCAAATATGACGATTATCCACAATTTCAAGATTTGCTTTTTATGACTACACAATGTGATTTCTTAATGAGTTCTTCAAACCGAACATTAACAGTTGGATCTTTTCCATGACCTTGTTATACATGTTCGACAAAAGTAGAAGTTTCCAGCACTGATCTTATAATAATCGTGAGGAGAAATGAGAGAATAAATTATTTAAATGGATCACATCAGTAAGATTTTGTGATAAACAGTCCGGACGTATGAGTCGGGAGGTACTCAAATAATAATTTTAAATTGGATAATATCACTAGCAATATGATAACAACATTGGCTTCTATTTTGTATTTATGATTCGAGCAATTTACATGAATGATTGCTCTAATAATCACTTGTCAATAAGTTGAATTATAAAGCATTCAAAAATAGTTGCTGAAAGGTTGCTGAATGCTTGCTGATAAATTAATGAAATGAATTTTTTCAAATAATATTTCGAACATCAGAATTTGAATTGGAAATGACACAAGTACTATATATAGGCAATTTAACCTATAAATGATTGGAGAATCACCATGACAACTCCAACATATTCACAGAATTGTTAAGAAATATTGTCGTGTGCGCATATACAGAACATAGCCACTAATAGATCTATGAATAACCATGGCATTATAGAATTTGTCAATAATATTTTGTTATTAAAACCGCTCATTAATAACATGACACATAAACAATAACAACCATTGGAAATCTATATTCAAATAGGTTTTAATCTTTTATTTGTCTTACCGGACTCCAATCAAATCTTCTGTCATTTCCTAATTTATCGAATTATTTTATTATAAAATCACAGTGACATTCCCTTAAAAATCATCTCCCAATACAAAACTGTGCATCGTGAAATGATATTCGAAATTTTTTGTTACTATTTACTTCATTTTATTTTGTTACCACCCACCTAGTTGCCATAGAAATATGATTCTTCCAGAGGATATTATTATATAAAATCTAAAAATGACAAACAATGCTTATATTATAGATGATTGCATTTATTGAACGGTGCTCTTGATTTCTTGATTGTCAAAATGTGCTGACACTGTTTTTGTTTTATCAAATTCATATGAAGATAAACAGGCTCCAATATGATAGTGATTCCACAAATAGACTTTCTTACAGATTATATAGATAATGTGGAGACAAGAATATAAAATGTATCATGGAGAATTATCAAAATGAAATGTTTCTTACAGGAACGTTAACAACGTGATGATAGAGTGAAATAATAATGTTGGAGTAATTAAATAATTATTCGATTTGGTGTTGCTTGATGATAGTAATCGAATATAAGTAATATGACAACATAATTTTATTATTGGTACAATGGAATTCAAATCAAATAAAGTTTAAAAGATAAATGATGAGTCCACAATATCAAAATGTTTTCGAGGCCAGAAATAATACAAAATTCCTGCTAGATTATTATCGACCAGAAGTCTGAGAAACCTCTTTAACAGTTAGGTCATTTTATAACACAAAACATGTGTGTTAAGCTGTTTGCCCATTTGGGTTTTCAATTGATGCCAATGCTTTAGATCTTAACTCAGTGATTTTGATTGGTTTATTCACAGTTTCCAATTCCCATTTGTACCTTTCTTGTATATATAGATCGATTAAAAATGGAGATGCAAACATCAACTGTTAGTTTCTGAATTTCATATTAGCTCACATATAAATATTTTATTTCGATGCGGGATATAAATATTTTTATTATAATATTTGGTGGAGCTAAATGTGAATGTGTGATTCTACACGTGGAATGTCCATAGCCAATACAAATATAAATGTAGAGCTGTCAGAGAGCAAATAACAAACCATATTTGAAATCAAAAATAATAATGAAAGGTTTACTAAACACATAAAAACTAATGTTGGTCATTTCAAAAGCATGAGCACAAGGCTTGTGAACACAAATATTTACAAGTTGTTATTCAACTTTAACACTAAGACAACTTAAAGGTGCCACGGGAAAACACTAAACAAATATACAAACAGTAATCATAAAAACAAATAGGCATTAATGCAGCGAGACGCACACAAAATACACAATAGCACAAAATACGAATTCAAAAATCTTAAAAATCTTATCTCTCTTTCTAAATTGAGGTAGATTCGGTTTGATTAGGCTTGATGCTAGTGTTTTTATCAAATCCTTTATGGCACGAAAACTTGAAAAATTACAATACGTCATACACAGTTGATATTGATTTTTATCAGATATTTGTCATAAATTATCTAATATTGAGTTGTGTTAATTATAAAGTTGAGTGATTGTCTTTTCAATTTAGTATATTGGCTGAAATTCCAGATCCAACACATGACCCAATGATAATTCTCTCAATCCCATATTTTAATCTTCAACTTCAATTTCAATGTCAGTGAATCATCAAATCAATCATTTTCTAATGCTACTGAAACATCAGTCAACAATATATCCACCATAAATTGTATAACATTTCTAAATTGTGATTCTTAGTTTTAGTTTTCAATAAAATTAACTGTTCTGTATTTCATTATTGATGCGAATATCTGTTTGATTTTCATGCGAAATCAGAATATTTGATGGTTTTGAATTATGCGCGTGAAGAGGAAAAGCAAAATAATTGATTGGAGGATTGAAATGGACAGAATAATAATATTATATAATTAATATTTTAATAATAATAATGTCAATAATAATAAATAGGTGTTAAAATTTAATAATAAAATAAAGAAATAGATGAATTAAGGCTATTAAGGTGCTAAATAGGTATCGAAATAAAATATAAAATGTTTTATCAATAAAAGCTGATATTTCGCATTGAGCAAGCAATAATTGCTGAGAAAATCAGCAAAAAACTTGGAGAAATGCATAAAAATAGAGAGAATATACGTTGAACACCAACGCTGTGAAATCAATCTGAGTATAAATAGAAATGTCAGTGACGAGCATTGCTGTTAGCGATAATACAACATTATTGAACAACTGTTATCAAGTCAAATTGCTATTTGTTTAATATGTCATGTAATAATTTTTAACCGGTTTCTTATTATTCTCCATCTGTATTTTCGAATTTACTGGCAACTCATCTAAGTGAAGCGCTGCGTGGTTTGACAGTAATGGCTTATTGTTTTTGTGTTATTCATATGATTTGTTTTATATAAATAACATTTTGTTTACAAGTAATTGCTATTTAAGTTGTCTATAACTAAATGAATACAGAGTTAAAACAAAATAAAACAATAACGTTTATTTGGTTAAAACAAATAATTTAAAAACACAGAATCTATTTACATGAAAACAATGTAAAATAAAATATTACCAACCTACTTATTATATTGTGAATTTAAACAAAATTTTTGTGATTTTATCTGATATTTTTCAATTATTTATACTAGTTGATAATATGTACTTTATATAATAATTATAATTAATTATAATATAATAATTATTTTTAATTAATTATCAGATTGAGTCACGACCATCAATCATACTCGTAGCTCAATCATTAATTCATTACGAATTGGATTTCTTCAATTTTTCTGACGGGATTTATCCTGACGGCAATAATGCGTCAAAATTTATTGCCTGTCAACGCTTAAAAATCCCACCACAATATAGTAATCCTGGGTTTTGAATTATTTTGTGAATTGGTCTGTAAATTAGTATATAAATGGATAGCTATTTGCCAGATTTCTTTTAGTTCTATCTGTCTCTGGTCCAAGGCACTAATAAGGCCAATAGAAGGCCTAAATAGGACACTCTCTGTATCGTAAAACGGCCTTCATAATTGCGGCTATTGTTATTGAAGGCCTCGAGAGATCGTCCTATACATCTCTGAACCGAGATACTGATAAGATATGCGGAGGGGCGAAATAGGACTAATTTTCAGCAAAAGATATTTTTTAAAAAATATTTTGACCACTTAACATAATCTTAGATCTGTAATTCACACATTAATATTAGTATTTTATAATTCAGAAACGAGTGTTAACAGGTCGGTAAAATTTAATTTATTTGTGGTTCAAACTGATCAGCAATTGTTTAATGTGAAATCGGTCTCAAAAAGCTTAATTAAAACACTATATTAAATTTAAATTTCTTCTAGGCCGTTCAGCCTAACGTCAATAGGTCGGTCTTCACTCAAAATATTTAAGTCCCTTAGGAACAGTAATAAATACTAAAATCACATCAACTGTGACTTGTATAAATTAATATATCAGCGATGGCATGTAATATATGATAGATCAGAATCAGATCATTTGAGAGGACAGAGCCATAATTGAATGAAGCATTTTATTTGAATCAGTTTGTGTTGAAGTAACACTAGATTAAACGACCCACACCATTATGGTTCAGAAATTGCACCATTCACAATACATTGTTTTGATAGAGGATTTCTTGAACTAGTTTTCGTCTCATATATTTAGAGTTTTAAACAAGAGCATTGTCTTATGTATTTACTCGATATTTTTGAAATGATAATCTCATTTCGCTAGCATATTTCTAACAATTATTTTGTTAAATTTTCATATTTTCCACGTCCGGAAAAAAAAACAATTTTTTCAAAAATCTTTTTAATGATGTCTCGAATTATTTAGTTATTATCTCCCCGTTATTTCGTCGGATTTTGAAAATACCGAATTCAAAGGAAAACAGCTTGGTTTGTATTCCAACATCAGAGTAAGAATCGGCGGTAAACAATTCCAAATAGTCGATTACAAACTATTATTTTAACAAGTTATTCTATCGCAGTGAACTTTGTTTAGTGCCATTAAGATATTTCAAATACGAAGAGAAGTTTTAATGTAAATTCCTTAAGCATTTTGTGTTTTTATTTATTTCGGACGAGAAAATATGGAATGGAATTGATGTTTGAAAAATTCGAATTTTTAAATGCCCGGTTTATGTTCCAATTAAGAATCATTGGCATAGGTGGAGAAACTAACGGGATATTCAATTATGGTAGGCACATGAGGAACCTTTTTAAAGTATTTATGATAAGCGTATTGAAAAATTGAATTCTTTACTAGCTTATTTCAAATTCTAATGCAATCTTCTTGACAACACAACAACAATCGATATATTTTGTTCATTCCAGGCGATTCTTCAATCCCAGGTTGACCAACTTGCACGCTCATTCAACTCAATTTACATTTTTCTGGTGTGCATTTATTTTTTCATTCCATTTCTATTCCATCATAATACGCATTCCAGCAGTTATTTTATAAAGCACGCGTTGACAACTAATGAAAAGTCACGACATCAAATTATATTTTATTGACAATTATTCAACAAATTAATATTTCACAAAAATCTCATTTTAAAATCTTTCCAATACAATTCATTTTGAAATCCTCTCACTGCCACATTTTATATGAGCATTTGAATACCGTCTGTAACTCATCTAATTTCTTTGAAAATTTTGAAATCAGTTTTAGAAACGGTCGTTTATTTAATTATTTATTTAATTTGAACCCATCTATATTGGAGAGTGAAATTATAAATTAGCAGTTTGTACCAACTTTTGGCCAACAATTAGAATCCTTGCTGCATAATATGCCACATTTAGAGTATGATTTGTGAATGACAATAGACCAAATCATCTTTCGATTTTAGTCAATTCCTCACAAATTTCTTTCCAGAGGAGTTTTCATATTTTTAGGCTAAAAATTCATCTGAAAAACTAAGTTCGCCTACCAAAAATTAATAATTACACACACACACACACATATATATATATATATGTTCGTTTCAGCAGAAACACACCCGTAAACTGGAGAAAAACAATACTGACTGTATATACATAATTAAGCATTCAGAAGGGAAGAAATCAGTCACCTCCAAAATAATTTTCAATTATTCGAATTAATGATGATAAGAAAAATATATTCCCAAACTATAAGGAAATAATAAGTCTCACAATAAACCATTCTATTCCGCATTAAAGAATTTTTTATTGATTTTCTTTGTCTAATTATTTGATGATAAGTGTCCGAACAATAATATTATATAACGGCTAATAACGAGTGATACGAAATAAATGGTGTGAGATTGAGCCAGATGGATGATGATAATTTGATTTTCAACATCGATATTTCTAAAAAATTGTGTTCAACAATAATTTTATGCCAAATTATTTATTAATGCCATCGATGGGCGATTGAAACAAATTGGTTTGGAATCATTAATTTGCTAAACACGACTGGAGAAATTTGAAGCAAATCGATTGGAAAAAATGTTTTATCAATTAAAATAAATCGCTCGAAATGGTGTTCATAATTTGATAAAGAAAAATATTTTTGTTTTGGTTTTGATCGATATCATTAAACGGTAAATTAGGAATCATCAATCTCTTAGGATTATCCTCGCTTCTGGACTTAATAAATTATTTCTTTACATTAATCGTTAAATTTAATTTGCCGGGTATAAAAATCACTTAAGGCATTTAAGAAGTGCTACTATTATTCGTTAATATTAATATAAATTGACTCACGCGATAACTCCACAACACAATCATAACATATAACATGTAAATACTTGACAACCACGAAATCAGCATAAGAAAAAGTCAAATTTATGTAAGAATGATATGTTTATGGATCAACAGTTTTGAGAGAGAAAAATCGGATAAGTGTGTGTGACAGAAACATTTATATAAATTGCGATTCAAAATTATTACCATTAGAACAATTGTGCTTGAAGGGACTATCGACACCAATATTTATTAGCGCTAAGTGTCAAAGTTAGAATTAGAAATTACGATATTATACAAAAGACGAAATCGTCAAACAATCATGGCTAGGAAACACACTCACAATGGTCAAATCAATAATCAGTACATAAAATTAAACATCGAGAGTCTTTCAATGAGATCTCCAAAATCACAGGATCTCTCACAAGTGAACTCGCATCACTCTTCAAATCGCTTTCGGATCTTACCACTACTGTGAAAATTTAATTTTTTATAAAATTTAATTTTGTATAAAGCTCAGTTTTATAAAACACTATATTAATTTGTTTATCTATTGTATTTGAATACGTAATTTGGTGTCGTGTCGTGTCTTTTCATTTCTTTTTTATTGTGTGGTTTTTAAAATAGTAGCGGCTTACAACTACGAAATCAGGATTACTACTGAATTCCAAACGAGGATCAGAATTATAAACGACTTGGAAATTTCTTTATCTTCTCACGATCCTCGTTACGGATTGAAAACTTAATATCGATTGGTTACGATGATAGTGATTTCTTTTAATTTATAATACAATAATAATAATAATAATTAACAGGAAATAGATAATAAAATAATAATAATAATGACTGATAAAAATGATGATGTCATTTTATCAATATTCAGTTCATATTTTGAGTAATGAGTAATGATAATAATATAAAAAATCAAGATTTTAATTTATATTAATATATTTTTTGATTTTTGTTTAATAATTAATAATAATGATAATAATTAATAAAAATAATTGGTATTTCATCATGACAAAGTAATTTATATATAATCATGAATTTTCATTCCTCTAATAGCCCCTCAACTGGGGATATATTTTGAATGCGATTTATATTTTATTTTATACTGAATTTAATTTTTTTTTAATTCAATTTTACATTTTGTGATTTTCGTTTTTCAGCCTTTGTTCTATTGCTTTTCCACTATTTTTTAATCTAGTATAACTCGTCCCGATCAAACAACTCAATTTAATTAGGTCTCGACTTCTAAAAACCTTGTCATTCGCTTCTAAGAGTTTAAATAGTTGTTGTGGTAATGTTAAGTGATCAAGATAGAATAAATAAATAAACAAACTACCTTTTGTTGAAAAATTAGTCCTATTTCAGCCTTCCATAGGCCTCATCAGTATCTCGGTTCAGAGAAATATAAGACGATCGTTCTGAACCTTCAAGAACGAGAGCTACAATAACGATGGTTGTGATTTTATGTTGCAGATAGTGTCCTATTCGGCCTTCCGTGGGCCTTATCAGAGCCTCAGACCAGAGACAGATAGGACTAAAAGAAATCTAGAAAATAACTATCTGTTTATATAATAATTTTGAGACCAATTCATCGAGTAATCCAAAACCCAGGTTTACTATATTGTGGCTAAAAATTCACGCAGAACCCGACGGGATTTTAAAGCGCTGAAAGGCAATAAGTTTCGACGCATTATTGAGGTCAGGATAAATCCCGTCGGGGAATTAAAATCCAATTCGTAATGGATTACAGATTGAGCTACGAGTATGATGATGATTGTAGCTCAATCTAATAATTAATTGAAAAATATTATACAAATGTTGGGTACACCCCTAGCATAACCAAGACTAGATATTTTTTTTGTACATACACATTTTAGCACCACACATCCCATAGTATATAACCCTACCAAATAACTAAAACCTTGATTATGGACTGGCTAAAAGAATCGTGCCCGAGGAAGACAGATACCCAGCAGAGGACGATGAAGCTTCAGCAATAACTCCAGTTATGGCACAAACAATTATTTGATACTGTGCAACCAATATTGTGTGTTCATCATGAATAATAACAATTAACTCTTTGCTTCATCAATTTTATGTACGCTTTAGAAATAATTGTTTATGAATCTTTTGTCAAAAAGAATAAATATTTGGTATGATATGTAATTTGTATATGCAGACGAAGCAAATGACATTTGGGAGATATGGACCGACAGAGTAATTAAATAAAAATATTAACAATAACATATTAATAACTATAAAGGGTAAGCAATGAGTAAATAAATAAGAAGCCATTAAATCAAAAAGGAATAAGGCTAGATAATTGGAATAAATAATTAAATAACAAAAATAAAAAAAACAGTAAAATAAATTAATAAATAAATTACAAAATATGTATCTGCGAAAAGTACAAAATAATATATCAGTTAAATTAGTTTAAAAAATAAGCATGAGAATATATCAAGCATGTGAAAAAATAGGCAGGATCAGACACCTATAAAATCGAACGCCAGTTATGGTTAGGACATACTCAAAAAACACTTTCAAAAAACAAAACGCACTTTCATGAAACACAGTTCGAAGACGCTATCAAAGCCACACTCAAGCATTCTAATTGTTCATCGGGCGAAGCTAATCAGATAACGACGAAAAATCTCGACGTTCGGAAAACATTTAGTTTAAGAAAATCATCATATTAACTTCGGATATTCAGTCAACGTATTGGAAATTATTCTGATTTTTTGCGGATTAATTAATTCAAATCTAGTAAGAGTCCTTTCGATTATTGTAAATCATTTTATCATTGATTGCTTACTCTTAAAATTAACTGTAAAATTTCATGATTATTAATTTTATGCAATTGTTATTTGTCGGTAAATAACGTCTCCCATTTTTACAATTATCTTCGTCCGTTCCCATAGATTACCTGTTAATCGCTAAGGTGAGGTTCGGGATATTTGACAAACTTTTGTTTGCGTTTGATATTAATTTTTATATTTCTGTTTTTCCTAATTAATAAATATTTTCAGATTGAAATTTGGTATTTTGGTTTTTAAATCAGTTAAGCATAATCAGCTCAGTATTATTTCATAACTTGTGAATTAGTTATCTCATCTTAAATATCAAGCATTAAATTGTTGATTCGTTTCACCTTACTATAAGTGACTACTCAAATCAGGGTTTCATAACCTTCTCATTATTTTCAGGCTCAGAGCAACTTCAGTTCCTCTGCGCTCAATTGTTAATTTTAAATTTGAATTATTTTCAAGTAGCTTGGTCATCATACCAGTTGCTGAAGCCCCTAGAACCAGTAAAATATAAAATTAACCACCGACCAACATCTATGTGTTTAATACAAAAATAAAACAAAAATTTTCTGTTCAAATTTAAAAAATTATTATATTGTTGGGTGAGATGAAATTCCGCAAAAAGAAAAACGAAATTACACTTTGGAACCCTTGTTTTGGCACTTTGAACATTTGAATAGATAATTAAGATCGTTATCAACGAATTTTGTTCCCGGATAGAAGAAACAGTTGGCATAGATTGTCCTTGATTTCTATGCATGAGATTTAAACAAAAGAATATATACATCCCTAATAATTTGAGCTTGAGGCTTCGAAATCTGTGAGAAATATACCAGCAAGGGCGATATTGTTTCTGCAATTTAAACAAATCTCAATCCTAGAGATTTCTTTTGTATAATGTACGAAATAATTTTCACTTCTGTAATTAAACGTGTTAATCAAATCTTTATAATTTCGAGTTCTGTAAATTATTATTAATATCAACCAGTACAAAAGTAGCTCTATCTTCATAAAAATATTTATTTTATACATCTAAGACTTCATTATCTTTTCTCAAAATCCTTGTAGTTCATTGAATCTCTTCAATATCTACATTAACATTGAAATCAAAATTATCATTTTCCATAACATCCTTGAAATAATCGTTCGAAGTTGTTAATTCTTCTTCAAAATTCACCTGGTGGTCCAAGGTCAGATATGCTGTTCGGCGATTTCGTAGCTTTGGAATTGATTGTGTCTTTCAAGCTGAGAATTCTTCTATTCTTCTCAGCATTACTCCGGCCAACTCAGACAAGGTCGTTCACATATCATCTCTTCACAAACAGAAAGTCTGTCGAATCTTACACGATGCTGTGTGCAACGGATTTCTTTCATCATTGGATCAAATGTACCTATCAAGGGAAACTCACTTTCTGTCTTTTAATTTCATCCAAAATTCATAAAGTTCTCAAAGGTCATCGTTCCACCCTCAGCTTTGGGAATTTATCATTAGAGATAGGAATAATTTTCTGAAATCAAACTTTCAACCCATCGTGCTCAAAGGCATTTGTCAATTACTTTTCGAAGATGTAATGCTTCTCATGGATCTGCTGCACATGTTCTTATTCACTGTCCTGCAATATCAAAACTTAGTTCTGCTAGTCATAATTCTGTCTTGGATACTCTAAGTTCCTTTTTTTGCTCTTTTGGACTTGATGTTGACCTTGACGTAACACCTGTCGAGATACCCCTGACAATGTGTTAGAGACTATAAGAAAAATCTTACGGTAATCTTAGACTAGAAAATCTCTTATGACTTGGTAGAAAACTTTCAGACGAATCGTTCCAATAATGGAGATAAATATGCACAACTCGCTGTCAATATCCACCACCGGAATCGACATGACTCTTTCCTTGACGTATTCTTGGTTTTTGGGACTCTCAAAACGATAAGGATTTCAATCTTGTAGGTTTCGATAAAAAGACTGTAAATAAACTTTCAAATTTATTAATCTCACAAGTGATTCGGTCTGACCACAGTACTTACTTGAGTCACATTAGCAGTGATAACACAACAAGGCAAATAACAACCGCATCTTTACCTCTCCATCCTAAACCATAAACAACACAACTATTTAACCCACAATAATCACATTATCATGAGGCTCATCTTTTCATCCACCATTATCACTGGCATCATTATTATCACTATCATCCCTAATTAACACTAATCACACTGTCATATCACTCATCACCTCATCATCTCATTAATACATGTTACCGATCTTTGCTTTCACTTATCGATTCTTACTTGCTCGCCTTGTCTTCAAACTTGGCAAACCTTACATATTAATGACTCAATCTTTACTCTTATTCTCCTTAGGCGATATTGATTATAACCATATATAATCTGTAAATATTTCAGATATTTTCCTAGGCAGATCAGATTAAGATTTAAGAATGAAAGTGAGCATACCCCCCTGATGAGTCCGATGGTAGGCCATAACCATCGTCGATTACGCAATTATTTGTGCTCGAAAGTGTGAAAATTATTCTGCAAGACTCGAAAGAAAAACGACACCAAATAGTCCTGTTGCTCAGCTAATCGAATTCTCAACAATCTGACCTGGGCACCTGCGGACGTATAGCATAGATAAGTCCTTCAACTCAGGAAATGGCTGCCTCTTAAGAAACAATTGTAGGACTAGAAAACAATTTTTATCTTTCCTGTGTTCTACAGCCAAGCCTTATTTTGGCTGTATATGTATCTATCTTTTATATGTATTTTATTATAAATATCGAATTGGTGTATAAGTGTAAAAGTGTATTAATGTATTAGTGTAAAAATTAATTTCACGTATAGTTTGAAAATCACACGATTTAAGTAGTTATCATGTTATCAAGAGTGATTTAAATGACTTAGGTGACTTTTCAAAGTTTTTTGCGCCGTAGATTGACTCAGCTCGGAGGGTGGCCATGAGATTTATTGTTATATTATTTTTATACTTTATCAACAAGTGATTTATTTACATTAGCTAATAAGAATATTGAGATGATAAATATGTTTGAGGTTAGAATTCTTTTGTTAAAATAAATGATCTCAAGTAATTTTAGAGATAACTATTGTGTGGTAATTTGCACTTATTATAATGGGTCACTTTATTATAAATGAGTAGAAATATATAAACTAATTAGTCTATTTAATTTTATAAATTTATATCCATCGCCCAACATAGGTGAATTTTAAATTGTATTAATTTGAATCGATATCATTGTTTCGTTTACAGCGTTCTAGCAATGATGCTCAACTCAACAGGCTTATATTTGATGAGAACAACATAATAATATCGTAAAGTTTAGTCGGGATAGCATTAGAAAAAGCTGAAATGTAGACAAATTCCAAGAAGCTTTTTTAAATTGTGGCACCAATAATTTCAAGGCATCATTGATTTTGAATCAAAATATGTATTTACGCAAAGTTTTAATAACAAGATTTTTGTATAACTTGCTTATGAACCTGTAAGACCAATTCAATCGAAGATCAATTGAAAAATAATAATTTCTAAATTATTAGCAGATCATTTCATTTCCTTTTTTCATTTGTATATATATTTTATCTCAATTAATAATGCCAAAAATTATCAGAATTAGAATTCTGAAACAGGATTTATTCTAATATTGCTTTATTAATTGAGTGTTCTATTTTTAGTAATATTTTCAAATCAAATATTTTTACATTAACTCGAGAAAAATTCTTTTCAAATACCGTTCTAGAGAATTTTGAGAAAATCTAAATGTGTTTTTTGTCAAATGTTGTTATTTAAGTTATGGGGAGCATATGATTCTTGTCTTTTTGTTGTCTCTATTTATTTATCAAACATTTATAAAGAAATTTCAAACAATTACTACCAGGTTGAGTCAAAAGTTATTCATGTTTTTATGCAGGTATTTTATTAACACAAATTGTTATAACGCTG
>JBBMOY011138106.1:0-10381 GCA_037951405.1 Platydemus manokwari
CCATTTTATTGTAAATTCATAATGAATGAAGAATATAGGCGGGTAAATTAATATGTTCATTAGAAATACTAATTTGAACACATATACATTACTATAACATAACATTCAATCCTTGATATTTTTTAAAACTCGGTAGACGGTTCACTGAAACATCATGTGTAAACAATAATGGTAAAACTTATTTAAATGTTATAATTATCAGCCAAATAATTATTGATGCGTTCTAGTAAATTACCTGTTTATCAGTTAATTTGTATTTATTATGATTTTCGGAGGAATTAAAAAATATTTAATTTTTAAATCACTTGAAATAATTTATTTACAAATCTTATAAGAAATCCACTACCTTTTGAGGATGTTCAAATTCAATTTAAACAATCGTACGCAATCAAAATTGCTGGGAAAAGCGTTTTTTTCTTTCGTACTAATATTAAACGATCTGATTTTTCTCCTGAAATTCACATTTTCCTGTTTATTTTTATTTTATTTCCGTTATTAAAATTTTATTTCCAATATTTTATATTTATTTTAGCTTTATTTTATCTTATAGTTATATAATCCAATTTCCTATTAGCTTATTTAATGTTATTTATCATTATGATAATGAAATGTATAAAAATGTTTAAATTTTAAATGTATCTTATATTAATTAAAATTCACCAAGTTATCATTTAATTAAAAAATTAAATTATTATTGCTTGTTTAAATAATTGTTTCCTTAAAAATTTTACTTTATTTTAGTAAGTATTAATAATACAAATTTTGTTCATTAAATTAGTAAATTCCAAGTTTTATTAGTGAATTTTGATAAATGATTGTTCCAAATAAAGTAAAACCCAAAATTCGTAATGACACATCAGTAGTAGCAACCAAACCTTCAACATCTGTAAATAATAGCAATAACGGTGAAGAAATCGATGACGTAATGGCAGCGTTGTTAGCTGCTGAAAAAGGTATACTTAAGAATCCTACTAAAACAAGAGTTGCTCCTCAAGATAATCCTAATAAGAAAAAGCTAGCACCACAAGCTAAGGAAAGTATTTCACAGCCAGTGTCAGTTTATGTTCCAAAGGTCCAAGATGTCAATCCAATTTATCACCCATCTTCCATCGTCCCTCCCCCACCACCACCTCCGTTGCCAGTTTCATCTACTGTTCTTATCAGAGATGCCGAAATGGCTCAGCATGTCATGCAAAAACGAGCTCTAGAAAGCCGAATAGTTACCAAATCAACTATCAAACGAATTGCAGGTGGTGAAATTTGGCAAGATCCCACAATGGCTGATTGGGATAAAAATGATTATCGTCTTTTCGTCGGAAATCTTGGGTATGAAGCTTCAGATGATTTGTTGGTCAAAACTTTCAGCCATTATCCCTCATTTAAAAAGGCTCGTGTTGTAAGAGATAAGAAAACTGGTCGCTGTAAAGGTTTTGGATTTATCAGTTTCGGTAACGCCGAAGATTATTTGAAGGCAACGAAAGAGTTTAATGGTAAATACGTTGGTAGTCGACCGATAAAATTGGCTCGATCAAAATGGGAAAAGAGACAATTTACAGAAGTGGCTAAAGAGGAAAAGAAAAAACGAAAATTGGAAAAAATTCTCAAGAGTTAAAATAAAAGCGTAATATATTTTATTCTTATTTTATAATATAAATGTTTTCTAGAGATTTAAAAGTGGTTCTCATTTAATATGTTGTCATTTTGAAAATAAAAAATTGTCAATTATTTGATTGGTCGAATGTTGTGTGATTTTTTTGAATTAATTTCTATGTTGTGATTCGATATTGTTTTATTATTTAAATATTATTTATTATACATTATTAATTATGACAAAGATTATCAATTTGATATTGATGGAAATTTTGTGGACGTATTTAATGTTTGGAGACATGTTGGATATATTATCTTATTTGTGCTCATTTTCATTTAGAAGACTTAAGGCTCCTCGAGATTAGACTGAGAACAAATGAGATGTATTGATTGTTGTAATTTTATTGAAATTATTAGAAGTTAAAAGTAGGTAGCTTCATTTAAGCTTTGCAGATCCTATAAAAAAATATTTAGTTACACTCGATTAATATCATTCAACTCATTAATTAATTATTCCCGAAAATGCAAATAAAATGAGAACATTATATATGAGATGGATATTTGATCTGGTCGTCACTAAGTCTGCGATTTGTAACAAATTTTAGGTTATAATTTTTTATCTAAATGAAAGGGGTTATCGAATATTTTTGCAAACTTTCGCTCTTCAAAGACAAGGTGATGATGGTGCTTAAAACCTTTGGTTAGTAAATAGATCTTCAGTCTTCTGAATTTTCATTTTATACTTAGAACAATTTTTAATCCGTCAAAGTTTTCTACTCACAAAACATTTATAGATCAAGTTTTAAGTACTTCGAAATTTATTTTTTAATTAATAATTTATAAAATATTTTCCCATCTTCGTATTCGATTTTGTGGAATCGACTCGTGTCCAGACATGATGAAATAAGATGTATAATGTATATTACACTTCAATATTAGAGCCTACAAATAAGAATGAAAGATGAAAAAGTAAGTAGAAAATTAAATTATGCCCAAAATTTAAAAGTTAACGAATCTACAAAAAATGTTTAAAGCTTTCAAATAAATAAATAGGTGCAAGCATAAATATGTCAAATCAATAAACTAATTTTAGAAAATTTAAATAAATATAAAATGAAAGAATTTGTTTTGACATAGCAAAAATATTCGCGCACACAAAAATATTCGCAAGACAAAACAACATCTGTCAATTATGTTCAAGGTTGATTGATTATGGTAACATAACTTACGCTGAAACTCGTCTAGAACTCCTACTTTCACAACAGCGCAACATATTTAAAAATCATGAATATATTAAGTTAAAATATGGCATGTCCAAAATATCAAGCTAGAGATATTCCAAAAATAAATTTAAAATCAATTATATTATTATTGTTCCAAGGTTTTCACTTCAGAACACAGGTCAGACTTCTATTCAAGACTTCTAGAGTTTCAAAATTTTTTTTATCATTATATATTCTTTCTTTCTTTGGATTAAAAATTTAGTGGCTGGTTAATCGTTTTTTATTTCTTTTGAAAAAATGGCAATATTAACAGTAAAAACAAAATTGAATATTCGTGAAAGCTGATCAAACATTCAGAATCCTAACAATGTAGAGATAATTTCAAATTTCTATCAGTCGTAAGGAACAAGACAATTTCAGGATTCAATAACTTTTCTCACAGAGTAAAATAGTTTCTTGGGTTTTATAGACACAAGGTATTCCATTAGCATGATCTATTTTTAAATTAATTCAAACTTTTTGAGTGAATTTAAAATTCTATTTATTCGATCAAGTTGCCTAACTGAATCGACTCATAGTTGTTTGACTTCAATTCAATATTGTTTTACACAACAGTCATCAATCGAAGCGTCATATACATTTGTTGGGTCAGTTACGTTCATTTATATTTAATAAAGGTTTTTACTATAGCGTTTATTTTAATGTTTATATATTTTGAAATATCGCATGCAACATACCTGTTCAAAACGACAAATAATATTTGTTGTGTTATAACTGATCAAAAATATTTATCATTAATATTTTAAATCAACCAGTATTGCTAATTATGTTTATCTTTTTAGTGTTTAATCAATTTTATGGTTAGGTCACGACTACACTTTCCAAGAAAGTATCATCTTATTACATGATTAAAAATAATAATTATAATGTCAAAATGTTTGTACAATTATCTTTGTCAATGGTAATAATAATTTCGTCTTTATTTAAGTCTCGTGCTTGTCAGCTTCGAGTTACTTTTTCCTTGTTCCTGTGTCATGATATTTGTTGTTTGCTCACTAGTTTTTCGTGCATCCGTAATTTCGATTGTGGCCGACTAAACGAAATGAAATTATTGAATATGTTTGAAAATTTAAATTCCAGAGAAAATCAAAATTATTTTATCAAATCTAGAATAATTATTGTAAATTAAATATTATTTCCAAAAGAATTCCGTTTTATCAATATTCTACTCCACAAGCACCAAAATAATGTTATCTAGTGAGAATTGCATTGTTTAGGTTTATATTTAACTCAATTTATTCTACGCATTATTAATAAAATAGATTTCATAATTTATCACATCTGTTAAATTATTAACTAACTAATACATGACTAAAAATAATAACTATAAATTAAAACAAACAAATTATGGTCACAAATTTTCTCAAATTCCTTATAAACCAAAAAGACTGATAATTTCTGCCTAGAGCTCAATGGTTATATAGTGTTCATTTGTGTGTTTCTACCAATCTCTTTGATTTTAAATACTTCATGATTACTAAGTTTCTCTCAAGGATTCTGATTGGGGTTTTATTTGTTTTCTACTAGCATTTCTTCTCTCTCGACTGTCTGGCACATTTGAAAGTCGAAGTTCAATAACTGAACTTTTGATTTAAAATCCTCTTATTGGCTACTAGGATAGTGTATATTGCTTATATAGTTTGCACATTATTTTTAGGCCTAATTCCAGGGTTTTTGACATTCTCAACATATATAAATCTAATTTGAGGAATCTTGGTCGTTAAATACACATACATAAGATACATCCCTTATTTTTCAATTGTTTCATCAATATGTAATGAGAATCCTATCACTGTTACAAAACTTATTATAATCATAATACTGTTTCATTCTTAATTTATTTAAAAATTAAGATATTCAAAAATAATAATGAAATTATTTGATAATAAATTGAAAAAATTGAAGCTCCGTTACAGTATCGAAATTAATTTTTATGCAATTTAAATTCGATATTGAAAACCTTTCATTAAATTATTTAATCAGTGAAAGTAACGATTTACAGATAAACATTTACTTTCTGTTTATTAACACAAGAAACAAGATTATCTAGATCACCTTTTATCACTAGCATTTATTATTTGATATTATTATATATTCAAAAATATATTCATAAACAATGATAATCGATATACCCATACATTAAAATACGGGATAGACATGGTTCTTCCTTCGATAGTTCCATGAATCATAATTTGCTAGTTAAAGCATACAATCAATTCTGTCTCCGCCTTCCATTTCTCTGTTGCCTGGGATATCCTCTTCATTTTTAAAACTGCCTTTGTTGCTGTTCTTTTTCCCTTGTTGCGACCTCAATTGCAGTTAGCTCGCAGTTTTACTCTAATTTATCAGTTTTTATTAATTCCTAGTTTTTTTAGGACTGCATCTTTAGCCTGTGTTTACCAAGTTCCGAGAACCCTTACAAAAAATAAACAATTCCACAATCCAGTGGGACTGATTTGTTTGATTGTATTTCAGATATCTGAGTATTTTTCAATATTTTTTTGAGCTATTTAGGCCATTAACGCAGGTTCGACAATAGGACATTTTACATCGATTGGGACAAACTTGAATTTATTAGTTGAAGATCCACCCTTGTTTTGGATTCATGGATTCATGGATTCTTTCTTTACAAAGACACAGTAATTCTCATGTTTGATTCGATAAATATCTATCAATTCGTAGTTGTTGTGCTCAGTTGGTTGAAGGCCATCGTCCATGATGGTGGCTTAAGTTTCCGTTGATTAGTGTGTGCTTTATATGCTGCAAAGGCATCTTTTAATAGCGCTGCAATCACGAAGCCTACAATGTGTGTAATCTGCGCTTTGTCTTGGTCGATGTTGTTGAGTACCTTGTTGTTTTGGGGTCCCATGAGCCAAGTACTCCGATGCAGAGTACATCTAGTGAGGTTTCACATCTGGTCATTGTTTTGATTTCTGATGCAATTGATCTCTATTTCTCGTATTTCAAGATCTGGTGTTTTTCGAAGTTTGCGCTGATATCGAAGGAGATCTTCAGATCGATGATGTAAGCTTGTCTTTTTTCTTTGTTCTTGATGATTAGATACGGTTGTAGTTTCGTAGCGGTTTCCAGTGGGCTTGTATCCATGTCGGTGTCCAGTCCAAGAGATTGTAGATAGCTGCCGAGGTGATCTAAGATAATTGAATGTCTCTTCGATGCTAGACCAGGACCTCCTGGACAATGTATGAAGATATGAGAATCAGTCTCCGGTTGTGTTTGTCATTTTCGACATAGTATAGATTTCCCTTGTTTGATGAAATAATATGGGTTGTAATTGAGCAGGAAGAGATTGTTTCTGGCTTGGTGGAAATTTTTGAGCGGTTTCTGCGACAGATGGCTGGCCGGGAAGCAGTGAACTAATCTTCCTCGTTTCTTCATTTTCCCCCATTCGTGGTAAAATTGCATGGCTATGGAATCATGTAGTAAGTCTGATAGTTTTCCACGATTATCAAAATTGAAATTATCAAAAATTGTCGTTGTCCACGGTTAATTTGAGAAAGACATCGGCATGGCGGTTATAAAATTCCACGTCGATTTTAATTTTTCTTGCAGCGAACCGAGTTTTGGTCTACCATGTTGCTGCAGATGATCGTTTCTCAGTGGGCAATTTGTCCGATATCCATAGTAGCGCAGTTGGTTAATCTTCAGACTCTGTCACGCGGTGTTTGACGACGTTAATGATATGATGTGCGATGAATGTTCTGAGGTTGTGGTTCAGGCTCGTGAAGTAACTGAAAGCTCCGATTATGCTCTGAACGCAGTATTCCATGAAGGACGTGGTGAGTCCGTTTCCACCAAGTTTTGTTGGCGTGTATGGGAAGTTGTTGTTGCTAGATTTGAAGCTGTTCATGTTAAGTATTATTCTGGAGATTTGGCGAATTTTCTTGTCAAAGGATTGCACTGATTGTCCGTGTTGATCTGTTATTAATGGTCTTGAATCCAATTTTGTGGATTCGACCTACTGGATTCTGAAGTGGAATGGCAATCTCGAGTGTAGGAAGATGTTGTAGGTCTGGAACCTCTGCGAAGGATGCAGCCTGGATTCTGCGATCGCTTCGAAGTCGGTGACGATTGATACCAGTATGTGATTCACTGATGTTCGTTTTGGAAGTCCGAAAGACACCCCGAGATATTTGTATAGGTTGTCCGAGTCCACGATTGGTATTGGCTGGTCGAAGATTGTTAGGTCGATACGGCTTCTGATGTTTTTTCCAAATTATCCGCATTTTTATGCATTGATGGTGAGTTGGATATAATTTGATTGGTGTGCCAGGTAGTTTGTCCTATTTTCCAGGTTTTCTCCAGAGTTTGCGACGATGACGATGTCGTCGGCGTAGGCCAATGTTGAGAATTGGTTATCGTAGATAGTCAGTGGTTCAAGTAGGCTTGCAGACGAGCTCAATAGAAAATCTATTGATAAACAGAAGAGAGTCATTGACAAGGGGCAATCTTGTTTGATCCCTCGGTAAATTGGAATTAGCTGTGTTTTCAATATTTACAGGCGGAAGTTTATTTGCCGTCTTTATATATGGTTTTAATCATCTTGATGTAGTGAGTATACATCCCATCTTGTTGAGAGTAAACCATATGACGTCGTGAGGCAGTCTTCGAAAGGCTACTTTGAAATCAATCCAGCATATTTGCATGCCCTTGTTGTGCTGGGCCATGTATTCCTGTAGCGAAAACAGGTAGGCGTTGTGTTCAGCGCAACGATTCGATATGAACATGGTTTTTTGACTAGTAGGTTGCCAGCATTGATCCATTTGAGTAAGCGAAGGTTAAGTATGGTGGTGAAAATCCGGTAAAATGAATCCATTAGAGCGATTGGCTCCACGATGTAATGATGTGGGAGGTAGATTGTTTTCCCGGTTTAATGAGGACGCTTGTGTTGCACTCTTTTCATTTATTTGATATAAGTTTGGTCCGGAGTATTCTGTTGAAAAGTGACTGGTGGAAGATGTGCTGCGGATCTATTAATTTCCAGTCTTCGTAAGTTATTTTGTCATTTCCAGGTGCTTAATTGGCCAGTTTTTTAATGTGTATTCAATCTCTGCGAAGGTGATGTTCTTTAGGTTGGAATTGTCCTCGTGTCTTGGCAGGATTGGATTGAAGTTTGATGATAGATTATGTGGTGCCGGTTTCAAATAATGATCAGTGATTTTCTTCAAGCTTGGAGTAGATGTCGGGTTTGTTGATGGCATTATGCTTCTTATTGTCTTTTTGGGCTCCTTTAGGAATTGATTACGGAGCTTATAGTCTGAAGTCGATCGATCACAGAAATAAAGTACTGGTGGTTTAACGACCTTTTTTGGAGCAAATCTGGTTCGATTCGTTGAAGCGATTGCTGTTCTAGCAGATATAAGCATTTGTGTGAGATCGGCAGCTTCAGTTTCATTTAGTTTGATAGCTTCAAGGTTCATTTTAGGCAAATTGGTTGATTGTGATGATATTTTTCGGAGCAGAATGAGGTTCGAGATTGCCTTATTGATGTCATTTCTGAGTTGAGGTAGCACTAGAGCGAAGAAAACTGGTGAGTTGTTTGCGTAGTCCAGTATGTGCTGAATGACAAATAGTCCGAAGTCTGGTGAGTTCAGTTGCATTGGTAGGTATTGTAGAGTTGATTGTGTCAAATTGAAGGTCTCCTTGACGGCTATTAGATTATAGAGGATGGAGTTCAGCTTGTTCCGCATTGTATTTTGTTTTGTTGCGATTCGCGATGTAAAGGTTTCAATGGGAGCTATTCCAGTGAATTAACCAAAAGGCACATCTCCAAGTTGCTGAATTGTGGAAAGGAAATGAATTGTAAAACGAATAATAGTCGTTGTTCTGAATCGCTTTGGCAGGATGTGGTTTGATGAAAACGTTGGAGTCCATATCTAATAGTTTGTTGGTCAGGTAGTCTTCTATTGCGGCACTCGATAGTCATTGTGATTTCAGGTCCTCTATGGTTAAAGGGAGTGCATCAATATCGGTGGAGTGCGCTAAGCTGGTTGGAAGTGGTTTGTGACATTGGAAGTAATATTTTAAACCTGTTACTGGTCCAACATAGCCACAGTAGCATTGTACTGCGAATTCCGATTGACGATTGATGTTGTGCGCTTGGTTGAAGTGTTTTGGCACAATAATAGTGTTGGCAAATGGGTATCGGTATAATTTGGGGCATAGAACACATTTTGCGTTTTTTTTCGTCTATCAGAGTCAAATAGGCATCAGCATGTGTAGCCCCTCCATATAGTTTCGATAACAATTGGTTTAATTTGATTTGGCTTTGAGCGAAGTTTGTTGTGGTTTGTATCATTGATGAGTTTTCAATTTCTGGTGTTTGTTGATTGTCACAGTCCGATAGAGTATAAGGGCATGTCATTGATCCCTCTGAAGATTGTGATAGAATGATATCGTCGATATCGTTATCCATTAATATTGTCCGAGATCTTCTGTTTCGCGTTGGGGAGTTCTGACGGTTATCAATTCGATGATTTCTGGTTCGTAATTCTCGGTTTCTAGGCTTATTTATTCACATTCCTGATTGGTCACAGTTAAGGATTGAACAGTGTTTGGTTGAATGTAAAAATATTTTGCTAAGTTATTCCATTTATTAGATACTTCTTTGATTTTGCCCAGGGCAGTCTGGTAGCAGTGTTTGCAGGAGCATACCAGTAGGCAGAGATGTGCACAAGTCGATGTGGGAGATCTTCTATTGCTGGTTGGAATTTAATTTTGCACATTTCTCCTGTTGCTTATTTCGGAGTTGGGTTCTTATATAGGAGTTCATTTGTTGGTAAGAATGAAAGGAATCGTTGTATATATTTTCTTGGAGGCACATTTAATGATCTTTATTATTTTGTCTCACCATGTCTTACTCATTTCATTTAGTAGATTATGCGATTATCCATTATAATGATTCCTCGAATGTAGGAACTTGGTTTTTCACTCCATAACGTTTGCACAAAGAGTGTATGGCTGTCATCCTAATCATTTCATGGTTGCTCATTAATAAATGACACACGTGGGTGATCAATTGTATTGTATAGTCCTCCGTTATGTTCCGTAGTCAACAACCACCGTTAGACTTCTTTGAGTGGAGGTAATTCGATAAGCAATATTTGAGTACATTAAGAATTTTTTTCAGATATTTATTTTGTTTCTGATTCTATTTTGCTGAAGTCGAAATTTTGGTCTGTTTAAGTAGCTTTCTTTACTGACCAATAATTTTTAGACACCATTACATACCCTTCGCGTTCCGGAAGATTTGTTTTTTGCTTCTGTTTTTCCTCTAAATGCTTTTCTAAGTCTTTCTTTAGTAGTTAGACACTCAGCTTTTGTGTATTTGGTAAACATTCCATCTAATGCTTCATTTGTAAAGTTGTTGGATAATCCTTCTGCTAATGATTTTCTTGATTTCAAATGTATTAAGTGTATTAGTATGATTCCGGCTTTTTTTTTAAAAACAAAAACATTTTTTAAAATATTTATTTAATGAAATTCAATCA
>JBBMOY011138217.1:0-10381 GCA_037951405.1 Platydemus manokwari
AAATGATTTGGTAAAACAAAAACTTTAAACAACTAAAAAACATGAATAACTTTTGACTCAGCCTAATATTTGTTTAATAAGTTAGTGGGATATTTTATAAAATATTTTCTGTTTTAAATACAAAACACATATATTGGCATATATTTTATTTGGATTTGATTGGAATGATACAATTCATACGATTGATATCAAATAGTTTTTGCCTTAATATTTCATGAATCTCCATCCATTAGTCACAGTTATTTCATGGCCAAACATTTGACAAAAGAAATTTGCTTTTATCACCAGTAAATCTGTATCAATAAACAAATCTGATTTGTTGTAGTATTGTCTGACTTAATTCATAAGCGTCACGTCAACATTAATTGAGAACAGGGATTCATTTTTATTATATTTTTAATAATAATAAAATATTAGTCTTGACATAATCGATATTTCCAAAATATGTGTTTATAAAATTAGATCTTGAATAAACGGTTTTGCGTTTGATCAGGTATCGAAATTTAAAAGATTTAAAAAAACAATTGAGTTATTTTTAAAATTTTTGGTGGATTTCTGATAAGATGATTGGATATTTGAAATAAATATTGCATTATAGCAAATAGTTTATGTCATAATAATAACTGCGCTCATCAGATCATTTCTATATTGAAGATTCAACCAACATGATTTTGTATTATTAAATATTTGTTATCTGATTGTATAAAACAGGTCATAGTGGTGCAGTGCGATGTGTTAGGGCTGATGCCCATCGTATTGTATCGGGCAGTTATGATCACAGCATTCGAATGTGGGATGTGAAATCTGGTGTATGTATATGTGTGTTAGATGGACATACAAATCGCGTTTATACATTATATCTTGGAAAACAAGTTCTTCTTTCAGCCAGCTTGGATACAACTTTACGTGTGTGGAGTAACGATTTGAAGAGTTGTATTCATGTTTTAGAAGGTCACCGCTCTCTGACATGCGATATTGCTATGAATTCGGATGAATCACTTATTGTGAGCGGAAATGCTGATAACTCTATCAGAGTATGGTTGCTCAGTACGGGTGAATGTATCTTGAAACTGGAAGTTGAAAGTGAACAATTATCAGCCTTGACAAGTGTCCATGTTGTACTGGATAGATTTATTGTTAGTTCTGGTACGGATGGCACTGTGAAACTATGGGATTTGAATAATGGCACTTATATTCGAGACATTGTTCGATTGGAACATGCATCAAGAGGTATCGTTTGGCGATCTCTGTCAGTTGATCATCACTTAGTATGTGCTGTCGGGAGTCGCAATGGCTTTGAGACAACGAAGCTGATTTTATTTGATTTTTCAGTTAAAACGCAAACATGGTCATTTACGAAATCCCCAATTTCATGAACAATTTTCCTCAACTCGCTCTTTGATTCATTGTTTCACCCAGGCTACATCCGCTGTTGTTTCATTTCAACTTCCTGCTTTAATTGGTTTCGTCATACAAGCATATCAGGACAACACAAGAAATATGCAGTTGCCAACTTGTGCCGTTAAAAGGATTATTTAATCTCTTGTTGGTTATTATAAATGAACAAAAATAACGTAGTCAAATCATGTCTTAATAACTCTTATTGTTGTATTGATTAAAGATCAATTTTTTAATAAATAATTAAATTTAAAGAAATAGGCGATGGATTTAAATTGCCATCGAAAAATAAAAAACATTTGCATTGGTTTACTTATATGCTAATTTCATTATTTTTTGCAATTATTCATGACTATCTGGCAATATTAAAACTTCCCACGTTAGAACCAAGTCTGCTATAAGAAAAGCAACTAAGTGTCCCATAACCGGTACCATAGTGGAAAGTGACAACAAGGAACTCGAGGAGAGGAGTCTTATCAATTTAAATGAATCACCCAACTAGAGAAATAGTTACATTAAATTTGATGTCTTAAATTTACATTTCAGAGTTAAAAATTTGGAAATATTTTTATAAATCATTCTCTTCAATTGTAGTTAGTTTGAAAATATAAAATTGAGAGAGATTCTTTAACTTCACAAAAATTTTGGTTTTCTTTATGTTTCCATAAACGACGTAAGTGGGTTTGTTTTTCTATAATCGATTTTAGTAATTACGACTGCACTATTAAACAAAAATGAAAAGTATCACAAAATAAATTCTGCAGTGTTTAGATGTTTAAAATAGAAAAGCAGTAGATACTGGAAATGTTCATTTCTATCTACCTGATATTCCATTTTAATGAGGGAAATGAAAGTGAAAGTTGGTCTAAAATAATTGTAGATAATTCAGCTGAATAAATATAACTAAAATAAGTTAAAATAAGAAGTTGGTGTGTTTTCTTTGCAACAAATAAAACCGCAATTATTTAATCACCAACCAAAAAGATTTATTCTAAATATAAAATTGAAATCTTTAATTCCTCAGGACCTGTCGTTCAGTATTTGGTTCGCTTCTGCTCATAATTCTTTTCTCATAGATTGCATGATATTTCTGCCTTGATATAGACGTTCAATTTACTAATTAACTCACCTAATCTGTACTTTATAATCCTCAAGATATAAAGTTCACAACTTAGCTCGTACGTTCAATTGACTTTTGATACATAACGAGGAAGAGCGAATTATACTTTTCACAACACCTGGGCGTAAGCACATGATTTTAGAATATTTAAAGTTTTTTTAAATATGAGCACCAATTTTAATTAATATCCTATCACTATTCAAATATAAATTTCAATTATAATAATTATTGTTACTCCATGAAATATCACAACGGAAACCAATCATTAGTCACGTGCAAGTATTTTTATCTCCAGTCTGTATCTATTATCTTCCTCACAGCTCCAACCGTGTAAGCTAGGGGGAGTCACTCTGTCCACCTAACAAAATCTATAATTAGAAAATAATGTGTAGTAGTGTCTCTTAGAATTATAATATGCTTAAAGTTATATGTTGCTGAGTGCTAATTTATATATTATTTTCTATGCCTCTATGAGTCTTTGCAATGCATTATGATTTGTTGCTATTTTAGTTCTCCAAAATATTCAGGGAATACTTTTAATTGGATATATATTTAGTTGACATGTTGGGATTTCATGAGAAAAGATAAATATAATAGAATAAAAATTCTGGTGTTTTACGATAGATGATAAAAGGCAGTCATAGACTAGTAATAAAATTGCTAATACAATGAAGGTTGCGATTTAAACCCCAACAGAATCTGCTCCTTTCAGATCCGAAGGGAGTATTCGATAACAATACAGATAATATTTAGATTATAAATAGTCACTATTCTTCTATTGTCTCAACAGTATTATTCATGTTTCTATTCGTCTCAAATGATTTATTAATGGACTGTAACTGCTCCTAAAAGTGTTGAATGATAATGACAATTGTTAATGATGATGTTATCCAAATGAATATTAAGGATCTTAAAAATACAATACTATTAAAACAATTGAAAATCAATACTAAATAAAATGTTTATTTAGAATGAATAATAAATTAGAATGATTTTGATGTTACTTTTGTACACCTAAGCGATGGATACAATTCCTACCATTCAAGAAAGCTGTTATGACCAACAAACCCCTACGAAATATTGAGGAAATATTTTGAAGGGATTTGAACAAAGTTCTATAAATTGTGAATAATATGCTGCAGATATTCTAATATGTGATTTTAAAATTATAATATCTTACTGTTAGGTCTTCTTGCAGAAAATAGTCTTCTCAATTGTAAATCGAGTCCTGATTTTCTTATGCAGCAATTGTGCATGTAATAATTGCAATGTATAATTGTTTATTATACTGGAACTAATCGTGGCATAGAGAGATTTTCAGCAATTAATTTTATTATATCAGGGATAAATTACCTCCTATTAAATTAAATGAATGGTTATTTTATTTTATTCTTCACGATTATCTTATTTGTAGCTAGAATTCATTATGAGCGATAACTAATAAATCGACTAGGAATATTGCTTTAATTAACAAATTTATTATAGTGCAAATTTAATAGATTTAATTTGTTAATATTTTTTGGTATGCTATGTTTATTGATTTATTACAACTTGAGTCACTATAAATTGAAAATTACGTGATAATTGAGTGAGTATTGAAATCCTATTAATAGATAGGCTGAACTCTATTTTGTTTTTATTGATAAAATTAAATTATTATACCTGACTTCAAAAGGTGTAAATTATGAACTGAATTTGAGATTATTTTATATATCAAGAATAAAATAACTAAAATGAATTTATCTAAGGTATAATTATTATTACAATTAGTACAATTCAATAGACACCACCCAATACAATACGAAAAGTAAAATATTCAGAGTTTTAGGTAAATAATCAGGTTGTGGTTTGCTTTTAATTATCAGTCTTATTTAGAGTTTTACATCGATAAAACTTTTATAAATTTTAATAATTTCTTATAGCCATGCTCGCAAGTGTCCTCAATAGATTTTATCAGTGGTTAGGACTAATTGGCCGTAACCAGTACTATAGGATCTTTCTTTTAGTTTAAGATTTTAGTTATACCCAAATTGAACTGGATTCAAGCTAAAACTTAATAATGAACGCATTTTTCTTTAGCCGATTGTGAAAAGTCGCAATACTTAATAAATAAATACATAATACTTAATAATAAATACATAATAAATACTTAATCTACTAACTCTATATGATAGTCGTGTCGTTTGTCGCGTTTCCTATTGTACTGTGGTCTTTTTGAATTGACTGATGATATTAAATTGATCATTATGCACACCTACATTATGATACACTTGACATAATTTGTATTTCCTTGAGATTTTCTTTCTAAATTTTTGATTTTCGATGAATCAAAATAATATTAGATATTTTTGCTAAATAAAATTCTGCTTATTCAAAATCAGTTTGAACAGAAGAACTTCTTTACTCTTGTTTGATGTTTAATATGCAGTTAATGAGCCCGTTTAAACGCAAAATAAATTATACATGGAGTAAGATTATTATCCCTATTAAATTGCACAGTACAAAATGTAAAATGTGATTCATCATAACGATACGTTAAAGATTTGAAAACTTTATACATAATTTTATAATTTAAATTTAAAATACGAATGTATAATTAGTAAAAAGGAATTGATTAAGCTTATGAATCAGAAATTTTTTATTGGAAATATTCAATCTATCTGAATACTAACGGATATACGTTTTGGTTGCAGAAAAATATTGGGATAATATTAAAAATAATATTTAGAATGTGAATAATAGTTATGTTAAAATCAATAGAAGTCGACAAGTCAATAAAATAGAAACTCTAGTAACAATTGATCTATTGGAGTTCAAAAAGTTAAAGATTGATGAAACTTTCTAATATTATATTTGATATATAAATTTGAAATTAGTCAAGTGAACTAACTGTTTTAAAATCTTTAACCTATTAATACGAATACCTATTAATGCACAATTCGAACGCCTGGTTAGGAAAAAATGTGTGTATGACACATGTAATTTGTTGTAAAAATAATGAATGTATGTATTATTGAGTAGGTGTGCTTTTTATGAAACTAGAACTGCCATTTTATCTTCAGTTGTTTTTTAAATCAGAATTTTGTAAATTGTATAATTTATCCTTTTAATACATATCCAAACAACCAAAATATAATCACGTTTGTTTATATGATATTATATATTTCCTACACCGAAATTTTAAAATATTTTACTGCTATTGAGATAGATGACAATGATCGAATTCTAGTGTAAAGCACTCAATCATATTCTATAATGGGTTAACATCGATTGCTTTACGAATAAATAATTTGTATTTTTATAAAATTATCTCAGATATTTCTTAAATTGATACACATTAAACGTATTGTTTGTTGAACTAATATTTTTTTATTCATATAAGAAACAAATAAACCACATTATTTCGGTTGATTACCAACATCAGTTACAAATATCAAATTCAATCCTATTTTACTATTACTGCTTGCATAAGACTCGATAAAGCAAGTTTGCTAAAAAATACTTAACAGAAAATATTAATTAAAAACTGTTTTCTGAATAAAAGCACTTTGTGTAGTTTATTTTCCTTTTAATTGTTGATCGAAGTTGAATGAAATAAGATATAAAACTAAATTAATGAACCGATGAATATCTATTGAGAGTCCACATTAAAGAAGCTTGGTGTGATAAATAAAGAATGAAAAAATGAAAGGTAAGCACAAGTCGCTTGGAAGAAGTATCCGAGCCTAAAAGGCTAGGAAGAGAAGAAAAAATAATTGGAGAAAGAAATGCTGGAGTGTTGACTTAGATGCTTAAAATCAACAAATCAAGAAGTCAATTGATGGTCAAAGTTAACTCCGTCGAATTCCAATTGCAGCCCAATGAGTACCCACTAAGTTATTGGTTTTTACTTGTACTGGTTATGGATGTGTGATGAGATTGGCTATGGAGATGCTGACTGTTGTACAGATCAGACTCCAGACAATCTTTTGTGTTTCATGTTAAGTATGTAGGTTGCGATTTAAGTATAGATAATAATATAATAAATAAATATAGCGCAATATACTGAGAAGTGTAATTAATAATCAACCAAATACAAAATTATTTATAATACAAAATTAGATAACCAAGTGTATTACTATAATTATGTAAAAATAGGACTGGCGAAGTGTAAGCTCGCTTAACCAAGGGGTAAGATTCACGATAGAGGTGAACCATACAATGAATAAAAGCTATAAAAAAATGAGAGCAAACGAAGAATGGATTACTTAATACCGAATCTATCGACACGGTGGGAAACTATTATCTTTTTGGTCTTTACCTCGCTGAATAAAGTCGGCTTGTGCTGGAGTTTCTTGTTAGACTGTGCTTGGCTCGTAGCTGATTAATGCTTGTGACTAATTTTCGCTGTCTACTTGTTGGCTTTTCGCTTCTAATCTTACTTTCGCTGTTTTCATTAATTTTATGGCCATTTGCTCTAAAACTCCAGCTTGTTATATTCTATTTTTGTTATGATTTTAACCAATCGCCATTTTTCTATTTCTGGAATTTTAAAATCCTATTTTTTATGTGATTATATTTGTGGGCGTAACATGTTATTTGTCGTTGTGTGACTCACTATGGTTTCGGATCCTAACAAGTAGTTCAATAATTTCAAATGTAATAACAAATCAGCACATGGATTTTAAATCACCAGAGGTATATTTTAGGAAACGACTTGAATAAGTAGTACTTTATTTCAGTAGATACTTGTTTATAAAAAAAAGACGGCTGTGCTGAGGAATAGCATCAACATTTTCAGTGCCCATAAAATCAAAGAATCAATCATCAACTTGCCCAACCTTGATTCAAAAAATGTCAATCCAAAAAAATAAAACCAATTAAAAATACCGTTACAATAAAATTGATATCTAATTTATGAATTAAGTGCGTTGACATTTTTGTAAATTAATGTTGAATTTTCAATAACCATTAATTCGATTTACTCCAAAATTCCGCAAAAAAATCAGATAAATTCTTAAGTCGATTCAAAAGCAAATGTCCAGCTGTGCGAGAATTTGCTTTCATTTTTTCGTTGATAAATGTGTGGTTCACTGGCCCACTTTTTAGTACTGTATGAAGACTAATATTCTAGGAATCTTATAACAAAGACTGAAATTAAGTGTCTACAAATAAAATATTTTCATAATTTCAATTCAAAGATAATTTCTAGAATAATTCCATTAATTAGCCTATTATGGTTCGGAATTCGTTCAGATTTATATTTAACTTTATCAAATGTGTATATCTTATGTGCATTTATATACATGATAAATATCAACGACAGAGGCTATAAGATTGCTTAATACTCTGAATTTTATTTAATTTAACAACTGTAAATGCTAACCCAAAATTTTGCTTGATACCCAACCTCTACAAGATTCTATATTAACAATTCCTATAAATGAAAGCCGAAATGAAACTAAACACTTTTTAATTATACGATCGTTAAGGAAGTTATACAGACCTATAGGAATTATCATAGGTCATGAACTTAGTATATCAATAATATCAAACTACACCACAAATATTTCCACGAATGAAAATAATTGTGACGAAAATAATACATTTATTAGTTTGAAACAAACACAGAAATAGCAATCTCAATGTAGTGTGGAGTCCAACCTAGCTCATAAAATATGACACACTAGTTTAGGAAGAAAAAATATTATAATTTAAAATTTAAAAACGAAACTAAATAAAAATGAAAATATAAAAGTATAGAAATCCAACCCTAGAATAGAAAAGATAAAATTAAAAATAAATTAATAGACAAAAGCATAAAAATTATTTAAAAAGAAAAACAAAATATTAATTTAAAAATTTTCACATAAGAAATTACATCAAAAATAAATAAAACAAAAAATTTGTTTTACGACAACAAATTCTTTTTGTTTAAAAGAACTCAAAGTCACCAAAGGCAATAAAAAATTTATTTCTAAAATCTATTTTTAGTAACTACATCATTGCTAAAAATAGTGTAGGTCAATTTATCATCTTAAGTATCTAAAAACAGTAGGATATTGCTAAATTTAGACATGACATCTTAAGAATTATTAAAATTCGTAACAAAATAGGACAAAAATAAAACCACAGATGGCGCATGAAATCTTCAAAATCACTGCATAAGGAGTTTATTTAATTTATTATTGAAAATATTTTTCAGGGATTTTGTAATTACCATGACTATTTATAGTGTAATTATTATTATTATAAATTTCGAAAACTTACAATGTATTTGAAAGGAGCCAATTCTGTTGAAAAATAAAATCACAACCTTTATCATGTTTATTATTATGTTATCAGGTTATAGTTGTCTTATCTTGTTCCTATAACACCAAAATTTCGATTAAATTTAATTTATTTCTATAAAACTTCAACAGTAGTATATCTTTATTTAGAGCTTTATAATATTCAGTTGAGTAAAATAACTATTCGATCATATTAGAAACGTTGAGATTTCAAGTACTCTAGACTGATACATATATTTATAAATTGTTTTAAGCGAATCATTAGCCAGGCTGATTGTGGTCTAAGTATTATAACTGATAATCACTGCAGTTTTGTGAAATAAGTTTATAAATACACCAAACCAACAATTTTTAGATGTATCTTTTTTAAATATTCATATTTTCAGACAATGAAATGTTCGACATCTTTCATAATATTAGAACATCGTCAGATAAAATAAGTCGGAGTCAATTAAGGAATCACATATTTAGTGTTGTTACAGCTTCCAGTTATTCACTAGATGTTTCGTTTGGGCCAGTTTTCGAAGTCAGTACGAAACTCAACTTGAAATGTTTGTTTAATTTATATATTTAATTTATCTATGGTTATTACGTCATGACTTTATGTTGTCCATAATTTACAATTTGCTGCTGGACTCGATTCCAAACATAAATGTGATTCTTTCATTCAATTTTAAAAAGTATCTAATTCATACCAAACAACTATTTCATCTTATCATTTTTCATTGGTATCAGTATTTTTATCTTATTATTTACCGATATCACAACAAAAGAAAAAATATGCTTCTAATTAAGGTACACGCTAAAGTCTATACTTCTAGCCAAATTCAATCAACATGCTATAAAACGCCATGGAATCCTAACGTCACCATTTCTAAGTGATCGCGTTGTAGAAATAGTCAAAATCGAGTTGATATTTTCGGTTTTAAAATAAAAAACAAAAAATGAACATGGTTGATATAATTTCCATTCAGAAATTTAAAACAAGATTCATTATTTTTATGGTTTGATTGTAAGATTATTTTCATATATTTTTTATCTTTTAAAATTTACTCCATTGTAGCATTCTTTTATTTCTTGAGTTTTCTGTTAATTTCTCCCACAAGATGTATTTTCAATGAAATTGAATTTAATTCAATTTTCGATTGCGTAAAGTGTTTTTATTATTTATAAATTATTTTATATTAAACTTAGATTTTTCAGTTTGTTTTAGTAATATGACAAATAAGTAGCAATATTTAGTGTATTACAAAAGTCTTGGCAAAATTCTAAATTTTTGAGAAACGTACTTTGACTTAATATTTATGGAAATATTTACATTATTTCTCATGTTTCATTTTAAAAAATAAAACATTTAATATGCTACAAATAAACTTATATTACAAATAAGACGATTACATGTACATTAATTATAATAAGACAATCCTAAATTCAAGAAACTATAGATTTTCTAGTAATAATAAAAATTCTTAATCATGGAACACCCCAAATAAGTCATCAAATTTATTTAAACTAACTAAAGATTATTAATTAATTTTTAAATAAATAATAAATTGTGAATTAAACATTTTAAACTACAAAATATTTACAGTGA
>JBBMOY011138328.1:0-10377 GCA_037951405.1 Platydemus manokwari
ATAATAATAATAATCATCATCATCATCATCATCATAATCATAACAATAATAATAATAATAATAATAATAATGCTAAGATTAACTTTTATAAGACAATATTAAGAAAACTAAAATTTCTGTGTAAAATATGAAATCTATTTCGTTATTCTTTGTTTTAATAAATATTTATTAGACCAAGCGTAAACATTTCATTGGTGGATTCAAAAAACAATATTAGTGGATTTATATAAATCAGCTGCTGTTGTTACTGATGGATTAATATTTTATAAATCCTCTTTTTTATTCCATTTTTAAATGTATAATTATCTCGATCTTGTTTGCTCACCCCTTCGTTCTCATTGTTTATAAAGAATTTGAGAAACATCGTGAGATGTTAATTTTCCATAAAAGTATTAAAATTTAATAAATTATCATTTGATGTTTTTGTGTAACTCTCCACTAGGGTTTAGTGATTTTCATTATTTATTTTAAAAGTCAAAAATTTAACCCTTATAATAAATTTTCGATAAAGAGAGAAAGATACTTTCAGGCGAAACTTTATAATAATAAAAAAACTTTATAATAAGTTTTTCAATGTTTCCAGCTATAGCTTTAACGTTTTAATATATTTTGTTAATTTATCGCGCTTATTTTCTCACGTTGACTTAGTTTTTAAGGTTTTATTTCCTACTTCTATTGCTAATTGTTGTCTAATTCGATTTTCTACAACAGTTTCTAATATAGTTTTAGCAGAGAAACATTGATTATACAAATTTTTTTAATATTGTTGTCCTCCACCTCCATTTAGAATTTATTTTTAAATCAATTTCTAGAAATTCTCCATAATTTAATTGATGTCAAAACCATTCAGAGAAATTTCTTGAATCTAAAATTTGGAATCATTAATCTGTAGTTGATTCACGACATTTTCTATCATTGAAACAAACAGACATCGAATAAAGCTATTTTTCTGATCAGGATAGCCTAGATTCATCTTTATTGTAAGCATTAAATATTGATTTATTTTTTTCACCCTGTGCCAAGGTGTTCTTAGAGGATCAAAAATTTTTCTAATGTCAGAATATGGGCTCAAGAAACAGTTATGCCTACTAATCATATTATTTTCAATGAGATAACATTGAGCATCATAAGTGTTCCAATACCAATATTAATAAATACTTTATGCTCGGATTAATGATCGATGTTCCAAATTCCTTAAAATATCAATGACCAAATCATTATTCACATTCCAAATAAAAAATTATAGATTTAACATATCGATTACCTTTGTTGAATCTATTCATTAACTAAAACTGATAGAAATCTTTGTAATTAATGGGGTCGCTATCTGTTGATTTTATCTGAAACTTTTCGATTTATCGAAGAAGTAAAAAGCTAATAAATTTATAATTCCAAAATAGATGGCAATTACTGTCAACAAATTAATAATTCTCACCGTAAAATCCACTGGTTGGAATTTGATATCGACAAAAATATTTTTCGCCATTTCACTGACAATTAAACCAATTATTTAATAATAAATTTTCTTTTCTTTAATTTCTTTTTTTATAAATTACAAAATAAAAAAAATCATTAGATTTAAATAAAATATATTGATTAAATAAAATAATAAAATATAATAAAAAAAATTTTTAAATCGCTTTTCATAGAGATCAATATGATATTTAAACAAAACTTTATCGACATTAAATGCAATCAATAATCAATCCAAAATTATTAATTGATAATTGGGTAATTGATAATTAATTGATTTAATAGTAATTGATTAATTAATTAATTTTTTTAATAAATCATTATTTATTGATTTTTGATTATTAAATAATCAAGGTTCGTTAATTTGTAATTAATTATAATTTGTAATTGATTATCATTCATTGAAGAAACTCGATAATGTTTGTGAGAATTTTAAAACAGCAACCATGTCTTTGGGTTGATATGAAATTTTAGAGAAGGCGGAAAATATAAAGTAGCTAGAGAGACAGACAGCTAGACAGCTAGACAGCTAGACAGCCAGGCAGACAGACAGACAGCTAGACAGCTAGACAGACAGACAGACAGGCAGACAGACAGACAGACAGACAGACAGGTAGCAGACAAATATATCGTATTGGGTCTTTTCAATTTAGTCTCAATAACTGCTTTATAAAATAGTAGCGGCTCACACTACTCGAATGAAAATTAAAATAAGCTAGTTAGCAAAAATAATTTATTACAATTAAATCCAATAATTTTTTCACATATTCTAATAAAATTGTTATCAAAATCGATAAGTTGATAGATTTAATTTAAAATTTTTAAATCTGGTTTTGATGTTAATTTCCAATTAAGCTGTTTTGTAATTTTTTGAAACAATTAGAAATCCAATGCCATCATGTCGGATTCAATTTTCTTTGCTTCCTTTGTGTTTTTCTCAATTTTTAATCAAAAAATAGCGATATTTAATTAAAAAATCATAAATAAAATTTATCGAGTACAATTATTTATAATATTCTATTTTTTATTTTTATTATTTGTTTTAATTTTCACCTTATTATTAAATATTTAAAATTTTAATAATTATTTAAAATCAATAAGTGATTCGTAATAAATTAAATAAATTAAAAAATATTAATAAAAAATAAAAATTTTAAATCTGTGGACATTTTGTCGCATTGCTATGAGCTGTAAATCAGAGAATCGTTTAGTTATTTGCGATACGCAATATTTTATTTCTAATGTTGATCGAGACGAAATTTCAGTCAAAATCTTCTCTTTTCTCATAGACGGAATGCATTTAACAATCTAAAGCTCGAACACACAGACTTTATATAACGTTATGGATAAAGCATTAACCAGATAACAAAAATCTTGTTTTCAAAGCATTTATAATTTAATATTATTAATGAAACCATGGTGACGCCTTAGGTTTAGAATCGACTTAACCAGAATGTAATTTTATTTCTAATTTTTCATATTAATTGTTGAAGAAAATTTTCAACGAAAAAAAACGATGGAGAAATTATTCCATTACCATTTGAATACTTTTTCCGAAGTTGGCGGTGATTTGATTAATCTCAGGAATTTTATTGATTAATATTGGCATCTATAGCTATTTAATTTTAACTGGAGAATTTATTTCTCTAACATTTTTTGTTGGAATTCTGGGTTATATTTCATACCATTGTCTCGGTTCGAGTGGAAATAATATTCAAACACGTTGTTTTAACTTATTTGGTTGTAAAATTTACGATTTGACCATTTGTCACGTGATTCATTAATGAAGTATTAAAAATTGATATTTTACTTCAGTTAAGAAAAAGGGCCTTTCGTTATAAAGGATTTTCGCACAACAGATAATTTTATAATTTAATTTTATATATAACTGCTATGTTTGATTTATTCGTACAATTAAATTAATATCTCACTATTAGGATGTCTGATATAAAAAACTTCGTTTTTAAACCAAGTTCTATAAAAACACTTTTAAAACACCTCTATATGATTATTTGAGTTTTTAAACTTAAATTTTTATAATTATAAATCGAGTTTGTTGATTACAAATATGTTTAATAATATCATTGGTTATTTTTATAAAATAATTGTAAAAATTTAAAGTATCTCACAATTTTTGTTTATGTTAAAGGGAGGTCCTTGTTTATTTTCAATAAATTGCAATTCGACCTGCTTTGAACCCTTTTTGAAATAACCAAATTTTAGGAGATTTTTAAGCTCTATTGTATTTAATATTTGATTTCAAATAACTAAAATTCTTCTTAAATACTTAAATAAAAAATTCAAAATGTTTTTAAAGAATATAATTAAATAAACTATATATAATTTTCCAATACACTCAACACATTTAAAATTTCATTTTAGGACCCTTTTTTTAACTTAAGCCAAATGTTGTAAATAGGTCGATTCATTACAATGATATGTATGAAATTAAATCTGTTATTTCAAAGAAAAAATGAGTTAGTAAATGAATGAGAAAGTGATATAAAAAATCGATAAATTGTTCATAGTTTATGACAGAAGGAAAATATACCAGCGAATCTATCATATTTACATCGATAAGCGAATATTTGGATTGAAAAATAAATAAGACGAAGGATTAAAGTTGAATTTTTATCTGAGATGGCCGATATTCCGAGTTTTATCCTCTTCACACATTGATACTATGAAACCTATCATGGAATTGTATTGATTTTCTTCCATTTATATTGAAATTTATTGATCAAAACTACTTGTAATAAAAATCTTTACATTTTTAATAATCATGTAAAATTGTAAGAATAAATAGCGTTATAATTATCGAAATTATCATTTTAAGGCTCTTATTTAAAATAAAGCTGAAGACATGTATCTAATTAATTTTAATAAACACCGAAGAGTAAAATTATATTCGAAATTGATATTTTTCTCTTATTTTATTTTTGTTATTCTCTTTATTGTTGTCAGTTGATTCAATCAACTATCTTTCTTTACATTCACTTATATGGTGTAATTGCTTCCGACACTGGAGCTTCCATTTGAAGTAATCAATATAGAATTCGGTGAATTTGCAATTGCGAGATAATTATTATTACCGATCACTGATTTAGCAATAGTTTTTCAATATATTAAAAATATGTATATTTTAAATGAAAAAATACCAAAATTCACATATTTTTTAATGCTAAAAATTACAAAAAATCATTAAAATAGAAACAAATACTAGAATTATATTTAATCCATACATCTCAAGAAAAATGCAAGAAAATCAATGAAATTTCATGATTGATTTCCGACTATTTAGGCAGTTCAGATGTGCTTTGTAGAATTTATAAAACCGAGATATTGAAAATCAGAAATAAAAATTTGAAATTAAATTTCTTGCTCGGAAATTTTATTGTTTTTACAGAATATGTTCATAGTGTGATGTCCTTTTAATAATAAACACTGTGAAAATCATATTTTTCCATAAAATTATATTAACTACTTAAATATAAAAAAATTTTAAAAATAATTTAAAAATATAATATTATATATAAAATAAATATATTTTGCTAAAATATATCATAAAATAATAGGGAAGCAAAATGAAATAATCAACAAATATTTCAAATTGTTTTACAAGAAATTTTCCTTTCCTATTTCAGAGATAAAAAAATAATAATGACATTTCATAGAGCTTTAAAAAAATTCAAAAAAATGTTTCATTTAAAGCGTTGCTTGAGGCTATTATTTTCCTTTGACCTGGTTGGAAATTTTGTAAATAATTTATCGTGTTCCGGAATTATGCCAATCGATTGAAATGTTATGACGCGAAATTCATTGAAATTATTATAAACATTCCCGTGCTATTTCTCCCAGAACTAATTAATTAATCCCATTTTTTCATTTAATTAAAATCTCGATAAATGACAGAAAAAAAAACTTCAATTAAAAAATGAAAAACCACATTTCAATAATAATAAAAACCGTGTTCAATAATAATGTAATGGCGACATTGTATTTCTTTTCATATTTCTATCTTTAATCTTTAATATTAGGTCAGTTATGTGACGTCGTCAGTAATTCGGTGAAGTCAAATTTTAGAAATGCTATGCGAATCAATGAAAACAATTATTTCCACAGGAAAGAAATAAAAATTATTAAATAACTATATCAATCACGGTAATTACCTTGTATAACTAAAGCAATAAGTTTTGATAGAACTTCTTCACTGACAATCAGACATTCCGTATAAAGATCTCTCCGCAATTGCAAATATAATTGATAACTGGAAGACATTATTAAGAGGAAATTAAATTTTATCTCATAACAGGAATCGATTTGATAAATATATTGATATCGGAATTTCATTGGACAAATATAAATAAAAATAATAAATATCATGTTAAAGGTGTAACGAATTATCGTTATGAGCCAGCCATTTTAATATTTATTCCGAATTTTTGAGAGTAAAATATAAACAAAGCTCAACCTATAATCAATTCAATAAATCTGCTACTTAAATTTTGGAATCAGTCCTCACAGCTTGTAGTACAATTTCCAATTTTGTCCTATTTGTTTTATTGATTGAGCATTAATACAACTCTCAACTCCTGGTTCCATTTCAAGACAAAACCCATTGCCGCATAAAATCCGTCTCGTTATTTAATTGTGAAATCTTTTGTCGATTGGTTTTACCTGTCAATTTGTTTTGCGAGAAAACGTCAGAATGTTTCAACCAATCAGTTAAACGCTGTCATTCATGATAAATGATTCCATCAAACTTGCTCAGTTTCAATTTGAATTTCATACATTCTAGCTGAGATTATATGTTATACAGGTGATCGATAGGAAAATACCAAAACAATATTGCTTACTACAAATCAGCAAATCATAAAGTAACACCAGTAAGAAAATCATTATTCTGTAAATATTCAAGAAAATATTTGGAGAATCTCATTAATTCACTGATCACATTATGAAGGCACGATCAAAAAATTTCAGAAAACATAATTAAATAAAATTATCATATATATCTTTTGAATCAAAGCTCAGATCCTACTGTTTAATTCAAATCGATCAAACGACAACGAAATCTACGATGATGATGACAACGAATAACTAACACGAGGAAAAAAGCAAAGAGAAGACGTAAAGCAAAGCATCGATGCAAGTAGAAGCTGGGTGCTAGTGTAGTGAAGAGCTCTTACTGGCAAAAATAATCTTTTAAAATAAATTTTGCTTTTTATTTTCAATTGATGCTGTGTGGGCTTCATTTTATTTATTCTTGTAAATATACGAGATAGATATGAGATCTGAATCTGCATGAAAATAATGCGATTTGGTGAATAAATCAATAGGGAAATAATTTATCAGGGGAAAAATCATCGATAATCAATACAGAACATACCCAGTTGTTATATATATAACCAGATCATGATTAGCAGGTCAAATCCAGCGCTAGGTTTTCCTATTCAATCAATTCTTTCACAGACAATTCAATAATTGTAGCAGTTGTCCAAAACTCGAAATCAAAGAACGTCAACCTATTCCTCAATATCAAACCCTTTACAAACACCCAATTCATCACAGGAACCGCTACCAATCATCTAATTCTTGAACTTATATGTGAATATCACTTGAAAATATGTTGGAAAATACTGGAATTCTGTTGAAGTACCACCGTTACCTCTAACGATATACATCTCGTTAAAAATGGTAGGCTTTATCAGGAATAACGATGTGCTTTCGAGCTCTAGTTTTGTTGTCCATTTCAATGACCCTGAGACTAACAGCCACAAAAAAAAGAAAAAGAATAAAGGAGGTTATTGTGGAGTCCTTGTTTTGTTCTTTTGTCGCACTGGATGCATGTTGAGCATGAGGAGCTCGAGGTCCCCTTAGCCACCCTCACAGAATTCCTGGGTTCCGCAGAACCAATGTTGAAAATCAAAGATCCAAACAATAAAGATCGTCTTCTACACTTGTAAACGGGAAAAACAAAGGTCATTCTCAACGAGAAGAGTTGTTTTTAAATTTCGCGCCTAAATCTGAATATCCAAACCAAACACCATCTATGTCGGCTCGAAATTATAACTCACAGATGAGGATCATTTGAGCAGCTAATAATCGATTTAAACGCGACCCAACCTAATCTTACATTGATTATCATCTTTTCTTTGCTTCCACGTTTTCTATCCACAAAGAAAAGCATCTCAAGTCGAGAATCATCACTATGGCTGATGGTGGGTTTCATAGAGGTTCGAAACCCCCTTGAAAAATTATATTCCCCACTTCAATTGATTTAAACAAAATAATTATTAGCAAAACAATTCATGGTTGTCAGACAAAACATTTCAAAAACATTTCACAATTTAGCACATAAAACGTCCTTGGAGCTTTGATATCGATTGTTGAAGGAGTTTTATTCGATGAAAATTTTGTGAATTGTTTTAATGAATCAAAAATCATTTCAAAAATAATTCATTTATAGAAACAGCTGACAATAATATTTATAAGCGAAAATAATGAATTGCAAAAACCAATCGATTAATCAATATCGAATCAATATGAAATCATTAATCATTTTCAAAATTCTACTCACCGAGACAAGTCCTGAACAAAATCCACTAGCGGATCTCCAGGATAATATTTCAATGAGTAAAATAGAACATTTGTTTTGGCTTCTATAAAAACGATTATCGAATAAAATTTTCATGAGCTTTCATTATATATTTTATCATACTTTTCAATTGTCTAACCACGAGCTTATCGAGCTTTAGCCAGTGCTATTAAATAGAAGTTCAATATTTATAAATAAAATACAACAATCACTTTCTGATCGTGTTTATCAATAAATCTCAAACCGAAATAGTCTTTTTCCAGCAATCTACCGATGTTTGTGTCAACCTCGTCTAATAATGAAGAGCCCAGCAAATTATTCTACACCAAAAACACGAACATCAGAACATTTGATCGTTACAAGGAGACTAACTTTTAAATTAATCACCAATGACGGTTGATTTTCATCCAAAAAATGAACGGTGCATGATTTGAAATTAATTTCTGGATCAATGCGTTTGACTTTTTTCTTCAAAGAAAATGTCTTAATGGATGGCATGAAAAAAATTTGTGGAAATTAATTCTACTAAAGAGAAATTACAAAAGGAAAATTGACGTCATAGAAAAGCAAAATGAATAAATCAAAACATTAAATATAATTTAACTAAAATTTATAAACACACTAATCTACAGTGATTTGTATGATCAACTTAAACAAATTGTGATTTTCAATTCATTGTCATTATAATTCATTTTCTTGGAATTCATTTTAGGTTTACAAGTCATTGTGTAGTATCTAAAATTTAACTAATAATAAAAACATTTGAAAAATATACTCATAAACATCTAATAGTAATTATAGCTATATATAACCCATAAATTCTAATAAAAATGCACATGAAGATCAAAGAAATTTTAATGTGTTTAGAGTTTAGGTTCGTAACAATAGACTTTTTTTAATAAGTGTGATTAATTTTTTTAACAAAAATATTTAAAGTAACTTAATGGATCTGAGATAATCAAAGTTAAAAAATTACTTCATTTTTGAATCTTTCGAATGAAAAAATGTGCAAATTAAAGAACATAGTTCTTTTCAATCATTACTCAATATTTGTTTGCAAACTTATTATTTCTTGATGATGATGAAAAGTAAATAAGTTTAAAGTATTTATATATAAAAATGATACTAATTGAGTGAATGAAAATTTTGAAATATTATTCAGAAAATTGAAATTGTTTTTTTAAAAATTATTTGATTACTAATATACAGTTAATCAAAATTAAAATGATCTATATATATTCGTAATGAACTTTGTTCAGTTACTGAATACTTAAATAGAAAAAAACTGTTACTTATTTTAGTTGATAGACATAAAAGTCATCTTTTTCGAACTCAATTTGACTCATATTTACTCGGAATTATCTAACAAAATTTTTTTACAATTCAAATAAACCCAAAAACAATTAATTCAAATTGTTATCTAGATTTGATAGAATATGGATCAGAATAATTTAATATTAACAATTTTTGTGATTTTATACGTTAATTATGGTTATTTTTAAATTGACACCAGACTCCAAAAGAGTATGTAGATTGTGAAAGAGTTATATAAAAAGTTGAGCTATAAATTAATAATATAATAAATAATTTAATACCAATTAAATGTAATCCATATTACAACAATGAGTATAGCAAATTCTGATTGCACAATAAGATTAAAATATGATAATCGAGATTAAAATCGTATTACAATAATTAGACAAAATATACAATTATTTTGTTGTTTGGTAAACAATGAATGATTATTTGTTATCATTATTGTTTCGGTTATATTTAGGTAGAACGATTTAATTTAAGGTTTTCTCTTATGGCGATACCGGTAAGATTCCTTGGTTTCCAAGTTAGCTTATCGATTATCACTATAACGACACTGTAACCGCTAAACTCCAATCAAATAAATGCAAAATAATTGTACAAATAAATATCTTTAGTTTCCTGTTTTGTTGTGGCATGTTTTGCGGTAAAATGTGTCGACTGATTATATATATATATATACTACTCCTTTTCTAAAGTGGTGTTGGCGGTATCTCCTGATTTCTCGTTATTAAGTTAATCGTTTCTTCATCTTTGCATTTATAATAGGCTTAGTATTTTTCCTTATTAATTATAAATTATTATAACCATTATTAATTATTTTATACTTTATGTCTTCCTTCATTATCAATAATCAATAGATTTACTTGTATTATTTTTAATTTTTTATTATTTATTATGTTATTATTTTACTTCATCATTGTGAGGCTTTAAACTTAAATTAAATAATTTTAAAATTAAAATTAAAAAATTAAAAATTAAAATTGAATTAT
>JBBMOY011138439.1:0-10377 GCA_037951405.1 Platydemus manokwari
GTTTGAAGTGGATAACAATCTATTTTTAATATTTTGCAAGTATTTGGGATTCGAGTAATTCACCAATTTTTCGAAATAACGAATTTTATTACACTGTTTTTCTAATATTAGCATTTTGTCTAATTCAAATTCGTTTAAACCCCAAATTCACATGATCATAAATATTGCATACCTATATTCAATATATTAAAATAGGCAAAGTTCATTTAACACGGATAAAAGATAATAATTTTAACGATATTTTCACATTATAATATTTCATTATTTTCAATAAGTTTTTGAAAATTCCAATTCAATTGATATTTCATAATATTTCGTGCCAACAAACTGTTGTGAATGTCGAATTTGTGTTCATTAACTTCATTTATACAAAAACAAATCATTGGAATAATCTATTCTATCAAAGAACTTTTATCATAGAAATATTAAAAATGGATTTTGAGGCTACTGAATTAAATTTTTAATTTATTTCTCTTTCTCTATTTATGTAAAGTTATTTATATAAATATCAGGATATGAACGATTGAAAGTAGTCGTCGAATTTTATGTCAAACTTTTCATTCGAATAATTTAAGTAAATTGGCCAATCAAATTATTTTTATGAATAGCCTGTTTCATTTGAAGAATTTGAAGTTGGTTTTAATATGTATTTGAATATTTTTACAAACTCAAAGGAATTCTAATTATGTAAATATTGCAGAAGAAATTACCAATATGATTAGGAATGTTGATAGGTTCTCATTATAAAATAATCTTTCTATCAAATTAAATTTATCGATTGCAAGCCGGTACTTTTTTAAAAACCACACATTAAAAACCAACTGAAAAGTCATGACACCAAAACATATTTAAATACAATTATTTAAACAAATTAATTTGATTTTATACAAAAATTTTTATACATAATTAAATTTTATATAAAATTAAATCTTTAATTCAATTCACATCGATAAGGATTATTTATTCGGGTTCTCAATTATGTAATTGAAATGTAAAAGTATGGTATGATATCATTCATGATGTCTCATTTGTCAATTCGGATTCTTTGCCAATGAAACTGGGACAGTTTTGTTAAAAAGAATTATTAGTATAAAACATTAACAAAAATGTGTGAAATTCAAGAAATAGAATCAAATCATAGTTAACTATTAGCTTGATATTGATTGTTTTAATGTTTACTTAAATATGTATGTATGAGTTAGATTTGTAAAAAGGTTTTGCCAGGTATAAGGAATTCAGATTATTGACTGAATTGTTCTCATTTTATCAAAGAAGAAGAAATTGATTTTTGAAAACAATGAAGAGTTCCCATAATAATTACATTTTTTCAGGAGAAGCTAAAGCTGGTAAAAGTACCTTCATTAATTTGTTGCTCGGTCAAGATTTACTGCCTATGGATTTGGTTACTTGCACTCGTATAATTTGTGAAATAAAAAACTCCACAGAGAAGTCAGTTACTTTTACCGGAGAAGGAAAACAAACACTTGTTTATGGTAAGAGGTTAAATATTTATTATCAGAATATTTAATTATTTGTAGCTAAAAATTTAAAATTGAAAATAATTCGAAAAATTATTGAAAGCCCAATAATAACTATTAATGTACTTCGATTTCTATCAAGTCTTTCAGATAAAAGTAGTTAGCCTGTATTAAATTTATCAGAATCAATAACCATGATAACATTATTAGAAGACTAATTAAAAAATTTTTAAATAAAACTACACATCCAGTTCAAAATTACACAACAGCGAGACATCATTGATTTCCTTGTTAATATGGTAATTATTCTTATTAAACGTTACCCCATTAAACTTAAGCTGTTATTCGACCTTTTTTAAATTGACATTTAAAAAGCACTGTTAAATATCGGTTACATGTATATCATGTATTATATTCATTTTAAGGTTTTAATATTTTTACAATTATAGTTATTTTCGTGTTTAATATAAAATCCATTTTCATATTATGGTTTTTGGAAACTACATGATATATATTTTTGTGCTAATCCCTCACAATAAACGAAATCAAAGAATTTTTAAATTCAGGATCTTGTTCAATTTTTCTTAGTGAAATTTTACCGATTTTATTATCTTTTATTAGCTTTTCCAATAGTGAATTTCAAAGAATAATTACTATCGCAGCGCCATATTAATCCTAAAAACGTTTGTCTGGTGTTTGATAGAAAAATTCGTATTTTGTTGCATTAATTGACAACTCTGATTTTACCTTTTTATCTTTATCATAACAAATTAGATGTAATAACAAGTATTATAAAAATATTTATAGTGCTATATAGAGTTATTTACACCTAATTAAAATATTATTATATGATATAAATGAAGAATCCTAGCATTTTACAATTAATTACTTGAATAGTATGAAGCGGTTTATATTTAAATTACCCGTTGAAAGTTTCTGGAACGCAGTTGATATGTTTTTATCAAATATATTTCCAAAAATAAAGAAAAACTTAAACATTTCAATAGAATTGAAAGTAATTGATAACGCAATGATCTAAAGTAGTGGTTTTCAACTAGTATTCCGCCAGTTACTCCAGGGGTTTCGCAATTTCTAAATCTCTAAATAAGAACAACAAACAAATAAACGACATGTTAAAATCAATTTCCGAAAAATCTATTTTATTATTATTATTATTATTATTATCATCATTATTATTATTTCATTATTATTTGTAATATTATTTGTACTATTTTATTATTTGTTACTGTTTAAATATACTAAATTTAACATGATTAAATTCGCCACATTATTGCACAGAGGTTGCTCGAGCCAGAAGAATTTTTTCGTTGGGTTCCTTTCTAGCAAAAAGGTTGGAAAACACTGATCTAAAGATATTTAAGAAATATTTATTTTAAATTTTTAAATTTTTTAACACATCATTTAATTAGTATCTTAAATATTTAATTAAATTTATATATTACTATACACCATTAGCTCCAAATTTTTTTTACAAGCGGTCTAATATTAAGCTCTTTAAATTTTCAAGATACACCTATCACAAAAAATAAATATTTCTACTTGTAAAGACTTTTTGCAATGAAATAATATAAAACAAAGAAGATCATAAAAGAAGAATTTTTATTCACATAAATACAACATAATCTGTATTTAATACCGGCTCTAGAACAATAATGGTGAATGTCAGTGGGACAGTTGTGCCTAGTGCTTCTTTACTACTAGTGCAATTTGTGCGTGAATGTGAGGAAGTCATACTCTTATCTCTTCTTCAATGTTTTTAAGTCTTTCACGTTTTTTTTATTTTTGATGTTGTTTAGGTAATAAAATCCCGGTTCACGTAAGTAGGAAGTTGATGGCTTTTTTTTTTACTAAGAATTGGATACTCTTTCATAAAGGGGATTCAAAAGACGTCTAATGGCAGTTGTGCGCATTACAATTTGAGTACCCGATCAATGGAAAGACTAGCTAGTTTTTACTCTTCACATAACTAAAAGTTGGAAAGATTAATGATCGATATTCAAGCTTTTCATTTTCAAAAAAATAAAAAAGTTCTTCCTGAAGTTCAATTATGTGAGATAGAATTTTTCCTTTCGATAACCATCTTATGTCTATGTGCAATAGTAAACGAACATAATGAGAATCCATATCCTTGTACAGCAACTCAAAAATTCTGGACTTCAAAGCTCGAATTATTTTGAAATTTACCAGTTCGATCAGTGAATTCAAAGCCTTCTTTATTTCATTTTGTGATATCTTTGAAACTATTATTTCTCTTTGCAAAAAACAATGAGTTCGCAAGATGTTAGGATTCTGTTTTTTCACTAAAGGTATAAAAACTTTAACAGAACCAACTATTGATGGTTTTCCATCGGTACATATTCCCACAAAAATCTCACGATAAGCCATATTTTTCTGTTCATATTATTATTGTATCAAAAATATCTTGACCTTGTGTAGTTGTTGGTAACTGTTTGCAAAATAGAAATTGATTAATTATACCATCACCATCGAACGCGTATAAATGCAATCAACTGCTTATAGTTACTGATGCCAAATGATTCATCGGCTGTATGTGTTTGGAAACAACTGCTATACACAGTTATGAATATATTATAACGTTTATTTTCCTAAAATGTATTAATATATTTTAAAATTTTAGATCTTTCAGACACACGAAAAAAGGAAATCGCATCGATAATAAAACAAGAAATTCATGCTGGATATTCAAAAGCCATTTATAAATATCCTGTAGAATTCCTGGAAGTGAGTTCGATAATAAATTTCAATTTTTATTTCTGATCTTCAATGTGTGGGATAATAATTATTTCTAAGAGGTAGCTACAACATTTAAATTTTGAAAATTATTAGAATCACTCATTAAAAAGTATAAGACACTATGATTTTTTTATAATAAATAAATACTTGTCCAAAATACTTAACAAAGTTATATTATTTGTTATATATGAACCGAGATAAATCATGAATTGAATCAGATATATGTGACCAAATGATACAATCAGTTCCGCACAATTTTATCTAATCATAATCCCAGATTGAAGATCAAATTCCATAATTTTATTTGGTTATTTGTGAATTTGATTTCATGAAAAAACACATCAGTTTATGAACCCCTTCATATTAAAAATCGACAAAATCAGCTTTGATTTTCATAAGTAAATACCGATAATCTTTTAATTAATTAACTCTAATTATAATTTCACTGTGATGATTATTAGAAAAAAATAGGCATGCAATAGAATCATATGACCAAATTATAAACTATGTAGATATATTATAAGCTAATGTAGAGAGTATCTATTATAACGAATATTCTTATTGAATATCACGGAATTTCTAATATTAATTTTTTTCAAAATGTTTTAGAATTATAATATATAGTGTCACACATTGGTTAACTTTTGTAATTTATAAATAATTATGTACTATTTCGGTGTTATTTTCCAGAATTATACTTATCTGGTTGATAGTCCAGGAATCGGAGACAATTTTCTTTTAGAATCTATTACGTTGGATTATCTTAGAAATTCGGCACCGGCATTTATATTTGTATTAAATGCCACTAATGCTAATGGATTAACATTGAAAGTATAAACAAATTGAAGAAATAATCAATTTAATTGTCAATTTTTACAGGCTAAGCAATTAATTCAAAAAGCAAAAGAAGATTTGACACAAGAAACAGTTAAATACATCACACACTTGACTAATTTTAATCAAGATAAAGAATATTATTTTCAATATGAAAAAGCGGTATTCATTTTAAATCATTGGGATACAGTTAAGCAAAACGCCAAATCGAAAGAGGAAGTCGAAGAAGTTAGAAAAATAATTATTGAAGAAATAAAATATTTATGGCATAATTCTGTGAAAGAAAATGAACAGATATTCTTTATTTCTGCCAGACAGGTTATTGATAATTTTTCAATTTAATGATTTTAAATTTATTTCAATAAAGGCCAATGAATGGCAACAGAATGGAGTGGTGCAGACCGAAATAATAAATATTCGTAATTGTATCAGGAAGTTAATCGTTAATCTTTATAGGAAAAATGTGGAGAATTCATTTGAGTAAATAGAATTTTTAATTACAATAATAAAAATGTTTTGAAAAATAATGAATTTAGATTATTAAATCAAATACTGAGCAATATAGAAAAGAAAATTCTCCAAAAAATCAATACGATTGTGGATAACAAATATTATCATTTGTATGATCGAAGAAATGCAGAAAATATATGCCAAATATTAGAAAATTTAAACAAAGAAATGGACACCAGAAAGGCAAATATTCGAGAAAGGCTGAAACCGAGATTTGCAACCATGGCAAATTGCTTGACTGATCACTTGAAAAGTCAAGAAGTAGAAACTCGGATATTGAATATAACAAAACCTCAAATAACCGTGATTTATAACATGGATCTGCTGACAATAGTATTCAGAAAATTATTAGAAACAAAACTTTATGAAGAAATAAAATTGTGGGAAGAAGAAAATAAGCAGATGGAAAATTTGTATGGATTTCTTAATAGCTTGTTCGAAGAAAATTTGATAGAGATAAGTAATGAGATCAAGTTTACCAATACTCTCATCAATAAAGAATCACTTATCAGAGCCTGGAATTCAACAAATCAGTGCGAAGTAACCAATTTCGATAAAGATTTTATTACTAAAATCGAAAAAGTTTTCATCATTTCTACTGTCACGCTTTTATTTCCTGTTGTAGCATTAGCAGGATTATTAGCCACCCCTCTTATTATGAGTCACTTAGTGAAGGAAAGAAAAACTAATGAAGAAAGACTTGCTGCTTATCGAGATAATCCCGATGAATATTTACGAAAATTAATTTCATCAAGCTTACAGAATCTATCTTCAGAAGATGTGAAAAAAAGTTTCTTCAAAAAAGTACAATCAAAGTGTGAAGAACATATCAGAGCTTTTGATACATTCATAACTATTGAAATCAATGAGAAAAGACAATTGATAAAAGACATTGAAAAAGAAACGCGTGAGATTCCGGAAATTTTAAAATCTTTAAATAATCTTTACATTCGAGTTGAAGATTGCTATGGAGAATATCACATTTTGAGAAACACGAGTGAACATGTGAGAGATCAATTTTTGATAGTTCAATCGTCAGTGTACCCTAAATTGATGGATGAGAGCTCGAGAATTACAGAATGCATAGCAACTGGGAAGCACAGTGTTGTTTTTAAAAATAAAAATTATCCAAAATTGACTTTTAAAACTTACAATAAAAAGTTCGTGCGAGCTAATGCACGTTTCCAAATGCAAGAAATCAATTTATTAGCGTAAGTTTTATTTTATTTCAACTTATAAATTATTTATAATAATTAAATTTTTTGACACAGTACTAAACAAATTTGGTATGGATAAGAAAATGATTAAAAAATAGCCCTTGCTTACATAAAGTCGAATATAAAAGCGAGCTATATACAAGGGGGGGTTCCACACTGGAAAGAGAACAGCTACAAAGGTAGCTTAAAAATAGTAGAAGAGGATATCCCAGACAACAGTAACCGGCAGGCAGAGAGACAGGATTGATTGTATGATTGAATTAGCGAACTGTGGTTTATGGAACAATCAAAGGAAAGAAACATATGTATCCCATATTTTCATGTATGGGTGTCTCAATTATCAATTTTTATGAATAAATATTTAGGTGGATATAAAATTTAGACACTTCGAACAAAATCAAAATCAATAAATGTCAAATTTATTATTTCACATTTGATAGCATGAATTTTCGATAGCAGTAGATATAAGGAAGTGGCATAAAATAATAAAATAATGTATCAAATATTTGTTAGCGTTATGGAAATTAATTGCATAAGTGTTCAGATAAAATTTATATTATAAAAAATCGTTTAATTTTGGAAAAGCTGTGGAAAAACTTTGAAATACATAATGTGTACTTCCAGAGATTTAACTACAGATATCTTCAGATAAATATTGATATTATAATAAAATTATCATTTATTTTTAATTGATTTCAGTATTACCCCCAATGAGAACGTATTGACATGCAAGAGTATATGCATCATGGATAAAGAGGATAAATTATTAATGGTACTCAATGATGTAGATTGTAATTTATCACAATATATGGCTAATAATTCCAAATTAATACTTGGGAACAATGAAAAGAATTCCGATTCATGGAAGGAAGCTTTTAGATTTATTATTGATGTTTGCATAAAATTGTGTAACGGGCTAAACTGTTTACACAAATACGATCCACGTATGGTCCACCCAGATTTAAGATTAGACACTGTTTTGGTAAGATTTTATTAATTGCCCAATTTGTTTCATTAAAATTTAGCAAAATCAAAATAATTTTAACAATTTCTTTAAATCCAGGTCAAAAAGTCACCAGTATCGAATGAGATTCAGGTTTATATCTGTGACGCCTGTTCCAATTTACCCACTCAAAGATGTCATCGAAGAAGTGGAAACGATTTGAAAGAAATACCCGAGGACTGTTTCGATATGGGTGGATATACAAAGGAGAATATTTATCGTTTGGGATACATATTCTATAAATTAGCCCATTTTGAACCTGAAAAAATGGAAAAAGATTTTGTTTCAATACACAATCTTTTCAGTGAACTTAGTTCAATAGAATCGATGGAATCTGAAATAAAGATCGATTGGAAACATCAGAAACATGATAATATCCCACAGAGCTACAATAAACTAATTAAGAAATGCTTATCCAAGAAGCCAGAAAACAGACCAAATATTGATAATTGCATGACAATGCTTGAAGATATGAAAAAAGAAATTGATTCATTTTAATTGAATTATCGTTCTGAATTGATAGGTTTTATAATCGATAGAGACAATCTATCTTTTGCTGCATGTTTAATGGTTATGAAAATGTTATTTTTTATAATAATCATTTGTTATTAGTAATGCAATTTATCAATGCTTGACTTTATTATTCAAACTGTTTTAATGAAATTTCTTTCTAAAATTGAGTTTAAATAAGAATAAATTATCAATTTTTAGTGTTGATAAAAAGCATTTTATTAAAATTCATCGCTACATTATATAATTGTTACTCAAATCGTTTGATTGTTGAAATATTCGATTTTATAGGAGAATCAATTTGTTTAGTTTTTATAAGAAATATTTGAAATAATAAAGTTCTACTATTGAGTGCTATAAGGTTTCATTTCTAGCGGGTTTTGATTTTGTGATTATCGTTATGGTATGCGTGTATGTATTTATGATTGGACTCTTATAGTTGTCGTATAATGGTAAGAAAACAGAATGAATAAGGTTTTCACATTTTAATGTTATTCAATGATCTTATCGATAAATTTATTCAATTCGTTAAGTTCTGTTGCTTAAATGAATTGTTTTTCAAATCCTATACGATATTTTTATTATGATCTACTATTATGGTATTAGTATGGACGAGATTAAACCAGAACAGAAATTCAACACGAAACCATTTTAAAGCCATTTGATATTTATTTATACAATTTTAATGGCATATGATACACGTAAACACCAAATATCAAAATTCTAAATACGAGATTGAACCAAGCTTTCCGAAATACACGTGCGCCTAACTACACGAGCTTATACACTATTCAATAACATGAAAAAGATCGGATTAATCGAATTAGAATTATTAAAATTTCAAATTATAAATAATAGTTACATCTTGATCTAAAGAGCCAAGAAGATTAAAAATATTACGTTTAAAAGTACTTGTAAATCAAAGTTTTTGGATTTATATGACAAGAAGGTGCACATATTGGTTATTGTAGATGAGAAAATGTGGGCATAATCTGTGGCATTTGCGACCATCCGCTTTGAGTGATTGTTTGGGAGGAAAATATTTAAACCATAAACAATTAATACCATTGTAAATTTAGAATTTTGTAAATTAGTTTTTCCTTACAATTCTTATTTAATTACTGCTCTTCCTGCCAGTAAATATAAACCCAAATATTGAATAATCTTTTAAGTTGCAAGACATCATAAGAATCGGAAATGTTTTCTGTTATTTAAATTGGTTGATAGTAAAACATTTTCAAAATTTTTGAAATATTTCTGAAAATAAATATTTTCAACTTTATTAATCATCATTAAATTATATAAACATAAAATTTTGTATTTGGACTTTGTTTAAATAACTTGAAAATTTTATTAACAATTTACTTATATTGATTTCTAAATCATTCTCCACAAAGGAATTTGTGGTACAAAGTTAAAATAAATAAAATCATGAATAGTTATCAGAATATATATAATTTTCATTACTTTGAAAACCATACGAAATTTCAGTTATTAGTTCAAAAATTATTAAGTTGAGAAACGAAACAAATTATCATTTAATTTTCATTTGCATTTTATTTTCAATAATAAGTAGTAAAAAGAATGTAAAAATTGTAATATATTTCCAAAATCATCATAATATATTTACTATCATTATTATATTTTATATTATTATTTATCTTTGTTATCATTATTATTTTTATCAAAATAATAACGATAATCACAATCATTAACGCCATACTTATTTGTGTTATTATCAGGCACATTTTCGTAGTGAATTGATTAGTATAATTTCATCAATAAATTCACAGAAATCCATTATTCTACAGAGATCACATGATACGCTCAAGACTCATATCTACAAATGTAGACTGTTTTGAATATCAGAAAAATAGCTTTACCATAAGTTTATCTTAGTGTTGAAATTGTTGTCGACTTGACTCTTCACATATATATTTGCAACTTCTATTTATTTTATGTATTATAGACAAGCCTCTGAAGATGGATATCACAGATTATAAGTCGCCTTTCAATATCTCTTTCCGCCAATCTATGTGGGACCCACTTC
>JBBMOY011138550.1:0-10376 GCA_037951405.1 Platydemus manokwari
TATGTTTAAATGATTTGGTAAAACAAAAACTTTAAACAACTAAAAAACATGAATAACTTTTGACTCAGCCTAATATAGAGGATTACATTTTTATATTTTTTAACATTCTTAAAATTTGAAAATCAAAATTTAAAAATTAAAAAAATATAATGGAATGATGTTAGTTTTTTTTAATAATATTTCATAAATATAAATTTAGTGTATTCACTTTCTAACATTTTATAATTAATACATTACTTGTTTTATCATTCATGGCATTGTCAACTGGATTTTATATTAAACCGTTAACCTATTCGAGTATGATTATGAACGGATTTCATGTTATAGCCTTGCAAATGTTTCACTATTTTAATATTTCAAAAGCTAAGCAAAACTTAAGCTAAAATCATATTTTATAAAGTATAAAGAACTATAATGAAACATAATTATTCTTGTATTGCGAAAGATAGAAATTCCAATTATGGTCGTTTATAATAAATGAAAATCAAATAGAAATATTATATCAAAAATGGAATCCACTTTGAAATTATGTTTTACCTTATATTTTATTGATTGCCTAATTTTCCTCCAGCATATTTTTTATCTGTTGTGTATCAAAGAGCAAAATATTTATTGGGATGTACACCCAGAAAATTGATGTTTGTGATATTGAATAAAGAAAATTTTGATTGATGTTAAATTTGTTGAAATAAATTTATATTCTGCAATGCTTGTCAATGACAATCAAAACTACGAGAAGAAAATCAATTGCAAACGAATATTTGATTAATTATATATGTATGTGTATGTTTTAATATCAATATACAATATCTATATACAGCCCAGATTACTTTTTGGAATGTAATTAAATATTAGCTAAAAATAACCAAGGGAAGATCAAAAACAAACAGACTAGTCAAACAGCGACTGATTCTTAACGGTATATGAATTTGTATGGACCTGATAATATAGAATTTACTGAAAGTCATAATATCATGTGTGAAAAGAATTTTTATGGGGAGTAATTTGGCTTAAAGACATGCTTTAAATATTTAACAAAGAGATAGGCTAGCAATTTATTACAATCAAATGAATTCGACACGATAGAAATCTCATTGCGCATTATTTTTAACCAATTATTTATTAAAGATAATCTTAATTCTGTTGATTTGGAGATTTGGCAAAAATGATATTTGTAAAATGTTCTCCTACAGCAATCATCAAAACCAATGGGTAATTGTTCTATATGCAAGTACTGTTTTGTTAACAGATATAATTATCAGTACTTATGTAAATAAAACATTCTTTTTAATTTCATAACAAACAATAAATAAATATTAGATAATTTTCTGATATCTGTAAACAGACAATTCTCAAATAAATTTTGTCAATTATCATAAATTCACTTTAGTGTTGTTTTAAATCATTTAATCTCCGTATATATAACTTTCAAACGTGCCTTAACCGTACCTTAGTATTAGACATATAAATTGACTAAGATGTCATCAATGTCATTTCATGTTTAAGTTCTAAGCGTGGCTAATTTTGTAAAACTTTCTAAAGATTTTGAATTTTTTTAAAATAAATTGTTTAAATTTAAGTTTTAATCCAATTTGTAAGCCGCTACTTTTTAAAATAAATTTAGCATTTAATAATCTAATCTAAAGATTTTAAAACGAATAGAAGAGCTTTAGAAAATTGTTACAAAGAATATTGATAAATTAAATTAAAAGTTACTAATAGATAATATTTTAATATTAATTTTTTAATAAATCTTAAACAAATACTTAATCTATTTAATTATGTTTCGGATTAAGTTCATACTTCCTGTGTTTTTCGTTTTATTTCATCGGACTAGTTTATTTTATTAATTTAGAATAAATAAAGATGACATATGATCATATTTTTTTAATTATAAACAACATGATTTTCTAATCAATATATATTTGACAAAATTTAAAACTAATTCCTAAAATACTTTATGGTAAAATTTCTTACTTCACTAAATAATTAAAAATCTTGTAAACCTTAATAATTATATATTCTAGGATATTCTATAATATAAATCAAAACAATAATAATAAACTACTTACAATTGAAAGTAAATTATTATCTACTAGTAACTCAATTGATGGGGATTTTGATCTAATTGGTAGCTTATTTATTATAACAAAAAATTGGCTTATATCTAGTTTTGTTTGAACTTATGCCTAACCCTCTAGATACACTATTGTTTCAGAAACATCAATAATTATATTTTATTCACTCAGAGAATCATGAAATAGTCTTTTTGGTTTGATCTGTTTTGAAGTATAAAATCATAATATTATTATTATTGTTAAGGATTTTATAATGATTTTGAAGATCTTAAAATATGAATTTAACAGATTTTAAAAAGATATTTTTCTACATTAATGTAATTAAATTAATGAAGTTGAATATCATTTTACATCGTAATTTATCAGTTCGTTTGTAATATTTGGTTTATAAAATTGTAGCAGCTTACGTAGTAACACGATTATGGATTCGATTTTGATAATATATGGCATGAAAATAGAAAAAGCATAGCGTCAGATGTAGTGTAGAAAAAAAAGATATAAAGATTATATATAGAGAGAGGGAATGCATAAGCAAGCTATAAATATGATATAAAGAAAATAGAAGAAATAGATTCTTATTGATAAATGACTAGCGACTTGGATACGGTAATAATTAAAAATAGTTAGAAAGTCGAGGATTTTGTAACAATGTGAACCTCGGAAATTGAAAATGCATTGAAATGAAATGGATGTTTAATCAGAATTTATATTATAAACCATAATTTGTTTTCAAGACATTCCCTATAATATAGTGGTAGCTTATAATTGTTGTTCCTTTTTTCCTATATTCATATTATTTTTACTGCTGAGTTTTTTCTCAAATCCCAATCCAATTCAAAATATTTATGTATAATTTATGATAATTTACAATTTCTTATTCATTTTTAAAAATGCAAAATTTATTGTTATCTTTTATGATGTAGACTTTTGGTTGATCAATAAAATGTCATGATGTTCTGCCGTTTTGGAAATATAAATTAATCTATTTAGACAAGACAGAGGTTGTTTTATCCACTTATCAATTCAAAGTAATGGATATTTTAAGCATATGTCTATGAAAGCAGTAATGAAATATGGAAATTTGTGCTGTCAAAATGGTGACATTTTTTACATAAAATATGTTTTAATAAAAATTTTACTAACATCCAAAATTGTTGCTTAAAATTGTATCCTAATAATTTAATTCCTCATATTTGAGACTGATCTTTAATTGGTTTATCATTCGTATTTAAGATTACCAATTTTTTTAAGATATTTATTATTTTATAAAAGTTTATTTGTAGAATATCATAAATATTGTCTCTGATTCATTATACATTGGTCTTTAATTTAATATTACAGTGAACGCTCTATATAAGCAACTTCTATAGAAGCAAACTCTATATAAGATACTTTTTATGTAAAATCGCTCTGTATAAGCAGCTTCATTTTTGTATATAGATTGTTGACTTAGGTTTATACTTTTGGAAAAAAATGAACAAATATATAACTGTGATGAAACTGGGCTTGTCTATATATAATTGCTTGTTTTGTTTAATTGGTTTGCTTTTAATTAAATATTTATTGAAATTTGATTCTTAAATTTTTAAAATCCGAACTAATTACTAGTTTTAAAAAATTGATTTTGATGTCATCTTAAATTTGCTAACATTACTAAAGTTAATCTTATGTTAATATAACCCGATTTACGTAATTTTTAAGAGGTTGCTATATGAAGAATAATAATCAAGAATATTTTTAAATATCTTGTGTTTATTTATTCCCTAAATAGATGCTTTTTTTTAATTTTTAGGATATTTTTGTATTGAATAATTGTGCCAACTAATAATGATATCAACTAAAATATGTAAAGATTTTTTGTATTTATATGTAACTGAAGACTTTTGTTAGAAATTCTGTGTAAAGATTCTGAAATTATTGACACAAAACTTGGAAGGAAATAATTTATAATAATCATATAATAATATAGTATGATTTTCATATATTAAATAATAATATAGTAAATACAATAATTTCAGGTAAGTTCCACAAAATAAAGAGCAAAATGTATAGACAGAATTAAAATTGTAAAGCTATTATGATTCCTCATATAAAATACTAATGCACACCGTAATATAATAAAATGCTTATAAAATAAAATTTCAGTTGACTTAAAAATATTTTATTGTTTATTTTAGTGATTAGAAATTACAAAAAAGATTAATACAAAGTTTATTTCTTATTATTTAAATTTATCTGATATAGGTTGTTGAAGCCATCTATAAATAAAGAGAAGATTTTTATCAATACCATTCCATTACAAAAAGAATTTCTGATTTTATGAACCATTCATGATTATTAGTGACGTTCATATCTTGCAACATGTCGGATACAATATGGAAAATTTTTTTCTTAATGCCCTGCCTAAACAAACTTGTATAGAGATAATCTTTTATTTATTTATTTAAAATATTAATGTAAACAATAATGATGGTGGATTAATAAGAATGAGAAATACTATAAAATTACTTGAAAAATCTTATTCGAAATAATGTTTTAAAACTTTAACTTTTTTCATTAAAATTCTTTAAAATGTTCAAATTCAAATTATAAGTACGATTGTGTGACATGATATGAGAAACAAGTCCTTATTTTTATTTATGTTTTTATTACAATAATGTTAACATCTCCAATTGTTAATGAAATGCTGTGTTATTTGGTATTAATATTAGATGATTTCGAGATTAATATATTAGGAATTTTCGTTCACCGAAAAATATTATGAACAACAGCATTTCATATTTTGAGAAACTATTGCAAATATCTATAGGTTTTACACGACTTCACTCAATAAGTTTGTAATCCAATACTCATTGGCTTTTTGTCTTTAGGAACCTTCCAAATATATTTAGTAAACATTCATTTTATTTTATATTTTAAAATAATCATCAATATTCTCAAGTTTTATTTGGTTCTCATTTATATATTTAAGTATTATATTTAATAAATTATCTGTAAATGAAGTACCTCATTCCAAAGTCTAATTCCAAATAATATTAACCTTTTAAAATAAAATATTATCTTTTATATTTTTGAAATTCGCCAAGGTTATTTTTCAAAAAAGTTAGTCCAATATTCATGTAATCTGATTTACGTAAATTTGGATGAATATTATTAAAAAGTAGTGAGTTATTTTTATACTGTCAGTTTAATTATTTATTCAAAATAATCGAAACTTTTATTAAATTTATTTTGAAAGCTATATTTTATCAATACATTTTTTCTTTTATTGATGTCAAAACCACTGATAGGAGAAAATTGATATCATATTAAAAACTTACACCCACAATACATTTTATAATAGTCTTTTATCAGGTGAATCGAGAAGATTTTTATCGCGATGAAAGTCTTTAAAATTTTCACAGTATGTATTTATTCACTAGTTATGACTAGTACTAAACATAATACAAAGATTTTTGTATTTCTTAGTGCATGAATTTATATAATACAACATATATGCTAGGTTTATGACAGAACAAACTAATATCTTGTGAGGTTCATTACAATGTAATTGAAATATAAAACATTCAATAATTCCAAGCATATTTATGGGCATAACATTATGGGCATATTATGGGCATAAAGATCTATAATTATCTGATGGAAGAAATATTGTAAAATTTTTATTATTCCACTAGGGAAAGACATGATAATGGAATGTGTATAGTAAAATATTTCAGTTGATGTCAAATTAGTTTACTGTTTCTGACAATGATAACACAATACAAGGACAATTAATCATTAATTCATGGGTTATTCAACTCATTTTTAAAATTTAAATTTATCTGATCTAATGCTTTGGCTCCTTTTCTAAACAAAACGAATATTTCTAACAATACAATTCCATTACAACGCAAACTTGTAATTATTGAAACAGTTAATGATAATTAGTGTTGTTTATTTCTTCTAAGTTGTTGTAAACAATAGGGAGGAAATTTGTTACGTTATTGTCGTACATAGATAAAAGTCTAATAAGATGAGGTTTTAAAAGAATAGATAACATTGTTATGAAATCTTCGAAATTATCAAAATCATCAAGTCAAAATTATAAAATCATCAAAATAATGATTTTGATATTATGATTTTATCTTTCTAAACAGATTAACTCCCAAATACTATTTAATACATCTCTATTTCAATAACATAGAACTATTGATATTTTTGAAACAATTGAGTTATAATAATTTACTTTCAATTTGAAGTAGTTTATTATTATTATTATAAATATAATAATAATTATTATTATCCTTATTGTTATTATTATTATTATTATTAATATTATCATTATTATTATTATTATTCTTATTATTATTATTATTATTTTTGGGTCTACCGACTGTAGAGCGCAACAATCCTCGTAATCACCTGACTCCAATATCAAAACAAAGTTGCTCACTGAGTTATATTTCTACTACAGTTAACAACTTTGATTTAGTTACACCAAGGGCCGAGCCCCTACTAAAGTTCTGTCTGCAAATACGGATCTAGTCCGTTCACCGAAATACTGACCGAAGAGCTACTTCTGGCCGATAATACAATACCAGCGTGGGTAACGGGTTACGGACGCTCAATACATTTACTCTTTACTAATACCGATATTCGGGAGGCACTGTCCACGAATATCCCAATACAAAGACACTTCTTTTATTGATATACCAATATTCGTGATACACTATCCGCGAATATTCTAACACTATTCAAATTACTGATAAACTAATAAACTGTTATTCGGGAATACGTCTTCCTCGAATAATTATACAATACCGTATTTATTATGAACTAATTCTTAACCTGACTTTCTGGAGATAAGGTTCTGGTAAATTCTTCGACTTACTTTTCCGATTAAATTCTTCTGCTAATTTTTTGGAATTTTAGCTTCCTTTCCTGCTTCTGTTAATTGTGACATGTTCACTAAAAGTCACAATTTTTATACTGTTATTGTGCTCGCACCACTGGTAGTACATTTTTCTAACCCTACATTTGGATCAATAACACCCGATATTGATCGACAATTACTGTCTTAAAATCTTGGCTCATATATAATTATTTTAATTTATTCTAAAAAACAGAACCTAAGTTAAAAATAAGGAATTATTTATATTAAATTAGATTAAATTGTTAACTCATTTGAGCTTTGATAACTTAATATAAATGTTTCGTTTACAAAGAAAGCACAACGGAATAAGATTTTACGTATTCAATATAGCCAAACAAGCAGAACAACAAAGATTCATTTATGTATGAAACGAGTTTACCCAAGCAATAACAGTAATATCAGTTATTTTTTTATTTCTCTTGTAAAGACAAAAATATAAGTAAATAGATTGAAATTGGTTATCATTTAAGCATAGAATGTTTTATTAAAAGTCATTCTAATACGAACAATTGTTTTCATTTAGTTTTTAACGTTATTTGAATTGTTTAACAATAAACTATCACCTGAGTTTTATTAAATAGCTGTTACCATTGAATTCAAAGCTGTAATAATTGACCTAACTTATTATTAACAATACACAAACAAAACAAAATATTTCTCACCATTTTCCATTTCAACATTCAGCATAAATAGAAACAATGCTTATTCTCTTTGCACGAAGACAAATGATGAAAACATTGTTTAATTTTGCTTATGAATGATCACTATTTTGTTGTGAGATAAATAAGATAAGCTTAAAAAACATATCTTTAATATGTTGATATTATAAATCTTTGTTTTATTTTTATTAAAAATCGTGAGCAACAAGCAAAAATGTTACGCGTATAGACTTCTGTGCTATATATAACTTAAAAATGAATATTCAAAAACAAAGCTAAGCATTGCTTCAAATGTTTGATTTCGTGAAGGCCAAAATTTAATATTTTTATCTATATAGAATTTTAAAATTTTATTTAATTGGGAATTGTGTATTGTTTTGAAAAATAAAAATGAACAATAACAGCTTTGAATTCAACTGTAAAAGTTGTTGATGCAAATCAGCCAAATAAGGATTGCAAAAGGCATTACCAAAATATTTGAAATTAATTGTTCGTATTAGAATAAAATTTGATAAAGTATTTTATTAACGAGGTTCAATTTCGGTATATTTGGGAGAAAAACTTATTATATAAAACCTTATGATATTTTATTGCAAAGTTTTTGTTAAGCTCAACCAATAACATAAGCAATTCGTTTGTTTCCTATTATTGATTATTTTAACAATATCAATCTAGGTTTTAATTTCAGAAATCCCAATGTTTTTTTAATCTGTAATTTAAGGTTAATTGATAAAATTTGTGTACAAGAGACTACTAGCACATCAAGTAATAATGTTTCATCAAGAATATAATTATTGTTAGAATAAATAAAATAAATAAAAAATACACCAAGTCTTGTGTAAGTGTGGCAATCATTTTAAAAGATTAAGCAATTTCGAACTGAATACAAGTTCATTGTAATACATCTTAGAATTCGAATCTATTGAGAACTATATTAAAGAGAACTGTATGAAAGATATTACAAGTGGATAAGAGTGAATAAGCTTAACAACATTTCAAAAGACTATTCCAACTGCTAAATTAGAAATAATTCTGCAATTATGTGTGGTTTAAGAGATATTGTTTTAATTGTAAATTATAATTGAAATAATAAATTATTGAAACTTCCTTTGTTATAGATAAGATAGCTATATCAAATTCTTTTGGTTTTCAACTTTGTAAGCTACATTTTACATATCTTATTGATATTTTTGTATAAGTAATAAATTATTTAATCAGGAATTGATTTTTCATATGGATTTAAAGAAATTCTTTCACCTTTAGCTTGTTTAAGGAATGATACTTTTGTAACTTGAGTTTTTTATGAAATCATCTAAAGGTCTATAAGGTTATAAATGTTTTCGGCTTCTTTTGTTACAGTATTTTCTTTCTTTATTTCATCAATTTCTAAGTGTTTTTCAAGCTTCTAGTGATTCATTTACTGCAGTTGCTATTCCTCTGGGTACCTATGGTATTGAGCATTTCAGGAGCTATTTCTATGAGTGAAATTCATTAGTTATATCGAATTCAAATAAGAACTCAGATAAAGGTCAGTCTCAAAGAAGGCGATACATTTTAAAGTTACAATTGCGGATTTTAGTAAAATTTTCACTGAAAATTTTTTAATCTATAAAAAGTCACTAACTTGACAAAAAACTCAGCGCTTATTGTATTAGCGAGTACACGTAAATCAACTAATTGTGTAAGGGCCTTGTTATATTTCAAGTAAGCTTAACGATATTATCTTCTGTTTATGAACGAAATGAATCCCTATAAACAAATATAGTGTGGTCTTTTAAGTTAATATTTCAAATTACAAATAAACTCTATTAATTCTCTTGTAGACGTTTTTTGTATTAATATCAATCTAGTTGAGACTTTCCTCCTATTTGGACTTTTAAATTTTCAAACTTTATTGGTTTAATTTTTAATTTTAAAAATACAAAAATACCCAAAAACTGATTCATCAAGAGTTTTAATATCGATAAAATAAAAAGATCCCAATCACATCAGTAAATAATATTACAAATTTTAAAAAATTATAAAAATTACAATACTCATTAAGACATAAAAACATCAATTTTATTAAAAATCATCAGAGAACAATATTAACACATTGACGAATTGTTTTCACTAAATGAAATATTATCATATCATAAAACCTTTTAGTTAAATTTCACACGTCTGTAATAGTATTGCTTATTTCCATAAACCATTCCTTCTTTTATGGACATATGTTTACAAATCTCATCAATATCTTTTATTTTGAATTGATAAGTGTATAGAGCATCTTCCGCTTTGTATAAATAGAATAACTCATATCTCCAAAACGATTGAATTTCATGGCATATTATTGTAGAAGCAAAAATGCAGACGATAAGAGATAACAATAAAATTTGCATTTTCAAAAATGAATAAGAAAATGTTATAAATTGATGTTTGAAATTGGATTGGCTATGTGAAAATAATAGCATTTCATTTATTTATAATTTTCAGTAGTAGAAATAGTATTAAGACAATAGGAATAATAATGGCAAGCTACCATTATATAATTTGGCATTTTTTGAAAACTAATTGAAAAGTCACGACACTCTACTCTCAATATTATTTTAACAAATTAATCTTTTTCTTGTAATTTCTTAATTTCATTTTTATTGCAGTTTCAAATTCTTATATTCACTTTTCTTCAAATTCTGCGACTTATACGTATTCTTATTTGTTACTGTATCTAAGTATCTGGTAATT
>JBBMOY011138661.1:0-10375 GCA_037951405.1 Platydemus manokwari
AAAGACAATTATTTAAACAAAATAAATAAAATTTAATATCAAATAAAATTCAATATCAAATAAAATTCAATATCAAACTAAATTTAATATAAATTCAAATTCAATTTGATATTCTCACATTAATATTTTTTAAAAATCCTTTCAAGTTACGATAACGTTTTAAGTTAATAATTCTGGTGTCAAATATAGATAATAAGGATAATCGACTCAAAACGGTGACCCATTGCGGCTTTTTGAGTTTATTGAATAATATAAATTCACAATAAGCCCAATCAGACTAATAAGATGGTTATGGAACGATAGCAATTAAATTTGAATGAAAAATTCTTGAAAAACCAATACAATGTAAGGCGATGCATTATTCTCAATGAAAAACTTATAGTTGTGTTGGGGTCCTGGACCAACAAAATTCACATGGAAAATATACATTTTACAACAATGCACTTTCATTGTATAAATTTTTAATTAGTATGAATTTTTATATTTTAACAACCCCCGGAATTTTTGAGCAAAAACCAGTTTGAAATATTGATATTTATAATTATTTATATATATATATATACGAGTAAACCCACCTAGAGAAAATCCGTCGAAATTCCCTAAATGATAAATAAATTTATAAAATATTACCACGCAATAAGATATCGCTCAATAAAAGAGACAAATAAATTGCCGTCTATTATCGCTCATGTAAATTTTGTTACAGAATAAAATAATCACTCGATTAAATTTAATCGAGAAATATTTTCTCTGTGAAATAAATTTATTCATAGTGAATTTCTCTCACCAGCGAATAAATTCTATCGATAAAATAATAAATTCACTGGCATCAGATTTAATCGCAGAGAATATTTGCGAGTGATTCACTACTGCCTATATAAGGCACTAGTCACCATTAATACTGCCATTATATCCACTATCACATAAGTCCCAGTTACGCGTCAATCAATTATCTTAAACGGGAGAAGCTATTATTTTCACAATTAAATACAACGCACAATAGAAGACCATTTAGTGCAGAAGGACGGGATTTTTTATATACCCAGTATCTTACTGGAAGACCCCAAAACAAGATCCATTCGTATAAAATTTTGAAAGGTATTTGGTTCTGTTCTATACGTAGGAGTTTGTTAACCGTCCCTTTATCCAGAAGTTGTTAAGGTCCGTTATAAGTGTAAGTTGATGTAAAGTGTAGTTTTAAAACCAATTTTGTAATTTTTATGTTATTATTGTTAATCAGTTTTGTATTGTTGTTAATTGTTAATAAATATTCGTAGTAGTAAGTGTTAGTTTTTCTTAATCATATAGGGATCATAACTCATTATTTGCATTCATTGTAATAAACATAATTAATAGTTTAAGTTGGTTTAAATAATTTGAGACTGACATTTAAGTTAATTAAAATATATCACTACGGCCACATCTATTGTCTTCACACAATAAGGCTGTGTGAGGTGAAAGAACATCAATATAAGGTAGATTATACCTGTGGCCTTAATCAAGAACTCATAGAGACTGATTAAGACAGTTGTGGTAACAAATAACATTACGCTTAATAAAACAATAAAATCAATAAGGCCCGAATGTAACAGATGTCTCCCCATAATTTTGTAGTCTCGGGAAGATAAGATTCACGAAAACAAAGGATAACGCCGAAACTGTATTTATTTCTAACAATTTGGCCTAGGTGAAGGTATTCAAAACGCATAACACTGCGATAATCAAAGAAAACAGTTAATATGACTGTAATTTTGAGCGATTTCCTTATAATTTTCTCGATCGTGAATGAACAGTAGACACGAAGCATCAGAAAGTGAATTGAATATTAAGTATTTCGGTACTGAACGATTTTTGCTGAAATTAAATATGAAGCTACAGTACAAATTTATTAGTTATTTTTAAGTTAAAGATTCACACTTTACGTCTTATTGAAGTAGTCACATTCTAAAAAAATGTGAAATAATTTTACCAAAGACACTTAAATTCACTTTTTGTATATTTGAGTTTTGGTTAAGTAAATATTTGTTGAAAAAATTGTTTATTCTTAATTTTGTAAAATAATTGAGATTGGTATTTGGACTATTACAAGGTGAAATTGATAATTTAGTTCTAGCAAACTTAGAATTTTGATAATTGAATTCATAGAAATCTATCAACAATAAGAATTTTATTTTAAAATTTTCTCACTGTTGGTTTGAATAATAATGTATTATAATAGTTGTTTGCAATAAAACAATGATTAATTTTTTAAATGTTTATTTTATAAGTGGAAAATTGAATGAAATAAACGTGAAATCGAATGTTAAAATAAGTATTATTAAGAATATTGAGTGTTAAAAATACTGCAACAGTATATGCAAAAGTCTCAGAAATTAGTATGAATATACCTTTTAGGGAAAAATCTTTTTGGTTAAAATGGCTTAACGATTAAATGCTAATTATGAATCCTCCACAGTAGACTAATATGTTATTTTCATTAAAAGCATAATTTAACCTGAGAAGAAAATATTTGATAACTCAGAAATGGTAAAACGATTTTGATATAATGATTTGATTCCTCCATTTGATCTGCTGTAAACTAAGGTCGAGATCAAATATCAAGGTGAGGTAATCGACTCATTTATAACCTGTATTTTTTGATGATCATTTCCTTCTAATAAACAGACATCTTAGTATTTCTAGTATTTCTAATTCTGTGTCATTGTTAGAAAGCTAAACAGCCTTGTTCGCCTTTGCACTGTTGCCACCTTCAGCTCAGTTCTATAATAAAAAAAATGACGATAACTGAATATAAAGTCAAATCTAAAATAATTGAGATTAAATTTTGAACTATTTAATAAGTACAGATATCATAATATTTTATCCTGAATTTATCTTTATACTAATTTCCAAATGTGTTTTTTTAGGATTTTGATTCGGTGAAGGGTCTTCATCAGAGAAAAAGAAAATAAACTATTAATAAAATTAATTTTAACAGAACTGAATATTTATTATCAATAGATGGATTTAAAACTTTATCAAAGTTATCATTGCAAGATATCATAAATAATTTTCCTGAATAATGTTATAAAATGAATGGTTCACCCCAATTGATATGCTTATTGACCATATTATTGATTTCCTAAACAACTCAATGATAAAAGATAATTGTGAATACCGTATAAAAATAATTAATTTATGAACAAAAAAGATATTAATAACAAAATGATTTTGCTATAAATAAACATGTGGATATCTATGGAATACCAAAAATCGCACCAAAGAAAGCGGAAGCGAAATAACGGAGAAATTTGGATCGAATTGATGATCGAATGAATGGTAACTGGAATGCCTTGAATTTAAACTGAATAAGGGTAATAATTGCTCTGGATAAAATTAGCTCAAAGAATTTCAAGGGTGTTAGTTGATTCTGTGTTTTGAGAGAACTCTAAAATATCGTAAAATTATTTCCTTGTGGCTGTCAACTCCGCCTTTTTTATCTTAGACAATTAAATTAAATCGGATTATAATTACTTGGTACTTTTGTTATTAATTCTAAATTATTTATTGTTATGAACTCAATTAATTAAAATAATACAAATGTTTTCTTTAATAACTATTTTGTAGTGCATTGTCTTTTTGTTAGCCTTTTCTTATTAAGTCATTTCTATTAGAATTTCAAATCAGTCTTTCACTCATCGCTAATAGATTTTATTTTCGTAATTTACTATTTAATATGTTAATTGTTTAATAAGTGGTTATCTTAATATAAATAACTAAGAATTCAAACAAAGCTTTATTCCACCCATCACTGAGCCGGATAAATAAATCGCTTTTAGAAAATATTGTCACAAATAATGTTATATATCAATATCATTGCCCTACTTAAAAATTCAGTTCATTTGGATTTGAACTCTGTTACTGGAATAATTTATTCTGATTTAGCTAAATAAACTAACATGAATAGCATTGATTTTGATAGAAGGTTTGTTAATGAACTGGTTTTAGGATTTTGTTTGACTATTATTAGATGAGGTTACGATTGACTGAAGATGTGGCTACGAGATAAATAATCACTATAACAACTAAGCATTAACAATAATGAAATAAATCACAACCAAAAACAATCACAAAACAAATATTGCTTTTATCAGTTATCATAAATTAACTATTATTATACACTATTATTAATAATTGAATTGCGGGAAATTTTACTAAATCACCATAACAAAAATAATAGACGAAATTAAATCCATGTTCTTAAGTGCATCTATTATTGTTATCTAATTTGCCATTGGGTATTAATTAATCTTCTTTAATCTACACAATAATCAAAAGGCGTTTGAACACAACCATTGATCTAATAATTGTCCAATCAGACATTAACACAGTTGAAGTTACTTCTTGAATATAAAAGTTCCAATCATAAGACAAAAGTTATTGAACTAAAATTTAAAACAATTTAGGAATTATAACTGATATAATTCTTGACTTGTTCTTCAAACTAATCACATGAGTCATTGATAATATTATAATATCCAATACCTGGTTTAATAAAATTTTGATCAATAAAATTTTTGATTTAATAATAATACTAGTTAAGTGCTGAATATTAATAAGTCACCATTAACGAAAAATGCACAAGTTTTGCCACCAGAGCCAATAAGTCTTTATGTTCTCATTTTAATGAATTCACAAATCAAATACAACTCCAAATGCCATTAGACAGTTCACAGAGTCCATTAATCATTATTAAATCAACAAATTTCAATAGCTGACATTCGTGCTACTCGAAGCATCGTGTTCTCATATAAAGCAGAATTAAACAAGAGTCAAGAATTACAGTATCGCTATAAGTGCTAATAATGTTTAGTCATCTCAAATTCCATAACTATACGACTCATGTTCGATGATAAGATATCATAATTCTCGTTAAACTCAGAATCTCAATCTGCACATAAATACCGCACTATACCCCCCCGAGTTCTCGCTAAATTTCCCGTATTGTTCTGTTATTTATCAAATTACGCAAGTTAATTCTATCTGAAATATCCGGGCTTAATATTAGTATGGTTAGTATTCCAAAGTTTTTTTGGAAAAAAGTCTTGTTAAAAAAATCATACCTACAACATCAAACATCATAAACAACACCCAATGATTATTTTTCCATCTCAATTCTATTTACTAAATCTCTTCAATATCAAACACCAATTAATTCAAATTATCTTCAAATATCAAAAATAACAGAAATAATTGGATAAACTAAAACACCTAACTTTAACAAAAAACACAATTTACTTCTTTTTGGTGTCCCCTAAGCTGAAGCGATTATTAATGCAAAAAAAATGTCAGAAACACATCAATCTGAATGGCTATTGTAATTCAAAGTTCATATTATTCGATGATATAATGATATTAATAACAATCATCATCATGTTTATGTATTGTATATATTTATAAAGAAAAAAAAACCATTTTTTTCTGAAAAATAATACACATTCTATGTACACAATGTCATAAAACTAAACATAAAATTGTACAAGAACTAAATAGACTCTAACGCAGAATTGTTTTGTTTTTCAAAGAAAATGCTATACAAATCATTATTATTCTGGAAAACTGACACGACTTCAAAGTATTTGAATATCAGGACCGGAATCATCTGAGGAAATTTTCGGTGAAAGAAAAGTTTCGGACTTGTTACTATTGTTATCTGAATGGTTTTGTTGTGCTTCCCCTTTTTTGAGTAGGAGTTTTTGAATGAATTCTCTTTTCATCTCAACTGTTTTCTTATCGAACCATTCTGCCAAGGAAGACTGGAAATATTCTTTTGTGTACAATGACAATGGATGCTGGAAATGAAAACATTAATTAAATCTGAGGACACGGAATGGTTCATTAAATCGATTTTGCATTCATGTGGCGACATAGAAACTATGATGTCATTACTTGTTGATAAGAATATTCAATAAATAATAATGAAAAATAATAAATATATTTTCTATTGACGATTAAAAAAATATGTAACACGGATTTAATATGTTTAATAATTTTATGTTTACTGATGAATATATTGATATCGTATTAGGCCGATAACGGAAAAAATAAGACATGTTTATAATAAAGCGATTATAAGAGGTAAATTCCCCAGAATCGAAAGACCGGATCATAAAACGAATTCTTTTGTAAAGATATTTAATAGAAAAATATAGAATTATATTCGAGCTAATAAAGTAATTAATATCAATCAATGAATGATGAACAACAGAATTGAGCTAAATTTATAATAAAAATATAATTAGTACGATAAATAATGATATGGAAAAATAATAAAATTGCTATTTAAATAAAAACATAACATAAAGTAACGTAGGTTCAGGATTTTCTTCATTTCAATATTTCGCATTATTTAAAAATGACGTGTAAATAATTATTCTGGTTCTGTTGGTGAGAACATTATTGTATTGATCTGGTTATTAAAAATATACAACAAAATCAATGTTTATCGAAATGTAGCGGTAATTGGTTAGTTTCAAAATTCAACTTATGCCACTTTCAAGTTCAAATAATGGAGAAAAATGATTAAATAATAAGCACGGTTTTTCAATGTGAAAATTATAACAATTGTTTGTATCACTATCGAATTGAATTACTAACAAAATAAATAGCATAGTCAGGGCCGGAATCATTATCAGGTATTTTTTTATTCAATCCCCTTTCTAGCTTATCAAATAAATCTCGTGATTATTTCTCTAAAACTAATATTCGGATATTTTAATGATTATTGATTTCAGAGCAGTTATACTATTCACCGAAAATAAAATTGATATGGTCAAAACAAGATCTGGAGATAGGACATTATTTTGGTCTTATTCTCGAGCCTTGGTTATTTTTATTGATTATTGATTTCAGAGCACTTATATTATACACCAAGGAAAATATTGATATGGTCAAAACAAGAACTAAATATCGGACATTAATCTGGTCTTACTCTCGAGCCTTGGTTATTTTTATTGATTTTAGACCATTTATACTATTCACCAAAGAAAAAATTGATGTAGCCAAAACATGAACAGGAGATCGGACATTATTTTGGTCTTGTTCTCCAGTCTTGGATATTTTTAATGTAAAAATGTATGATATTGGAATCAATCGATATCAGTGAATATTTCACATATTATTAACATAAATAATCAATACATCATAACATATATATATAGCGTACAAATACTAAATAAAGAAAACTGATAAACACATTACCTGGAAAAACATTTCAACATAATGGAGAACATAAATGCCACAATCGATCGTATTTGACTGTTGCGGAACTTGTGGATTAAATCCCCGAATGGTATTTTTATCAAACACCAACGGTCCGTCTTTGTTCAGCCTTTTAGCATCCCATTCCGATTTGAGATATTCTCGAATCAATTTCACATTCGGTGCTCGGCTTTGATGTTGCAACGAATCAAACAACAATATACACGGTTTGGGATCGATTTTCTTTTCGATTTGCAATTTCCTCACCCGTTCCACTCGATTGACAATAGCGAATTCGGAATGATTCAACGGTATTTCCGATGGTTGCTGTAGATTATGACTGCCAAACAACGAATCGTAACTGATCATGCCAGCCATCCATGGGAAACAAACAATGGCCAGAAACCAATGCTGTGCTTCATTGATGGGAATGATAATGAAATCCTTATCGAATATATCCACTTTTTTCGTCCATTTAGCCACTCGACCGTGACGCGTTTCGGGCGTATCGGTCATGAGCGATGTCAATGAACCCTGCAATTTGGTATTGAAAAACACATTGAACAAATGAGATCGTTGTCGTTGTTCCTCGGAACATTTCTCATAACGGATATAGTTGAGGTAGAAATTGATGATGTTATCATTCAAATACTGTCCGTAATTGAGGCATGTCAAATCGGAACCGTGAATGAGTACATTGTAATCGGGTGATGGAGCATAATTGAATGATTGGAATATATTGCCAATATGTCGACCGGGAACATAAAACAAATGAGTGGGTATTGTTGATAAGCGATCAATGGTATGATTGGTATTATTGGTGATGTTGTTGCTATTGGATCCCGTTCCACCATTATGGATCATATCCATGGATTGATTATGATTTGTTTGTCGTTGATATATGGCTGAGAAATTATTGATTTGTAAACCATTATTATTATTATTATTGCTATTGTTGATGTTATTATTATTATTACTGCAATTAACATTATTATTATTATTATTATTCTGTGGTGTTGTGAGAGCAAAAGCAAAATTCTGATTCTGTGGCACCTGACATGACATGACCGTCAATTGACCACCGATCGATGAGGAATCATTGATCATTCGATTAAACAAATTCGGATAGGGATCAATACGATTGGTGGCCAATGGTGTTGCTATGACAATATGATTACCCATAAAATTAGCGGTATTCTGATGACAAATCACAGTATTGACAATTGGTTTATTATTGCAATGATTATTGGTCATTGAGACCGCTACTTGTGGTGATTGGTGTAATACTAGATTTGGTACTTGATTCAATGGCGGTGTCACCATTTTCACCAGCCCACCGGTCGGTTTACATGGAGGAATTGGGGATTTTTTCGAAGCCACCAATGGGCTTTTGGTGATATTGGAAGAGGACGTTTCTGAATGTGATGACATTTTCGATAAAAGCGACCAATTGATGGAAAAATTCGACAGATTCTCTCGGATCTTGGGAGCACTGTTGAATAGATTTGTCAACAATTCCTGATAATCTTTCTCGGCATTGCTGACGAGGACTTTTTCCTCACTGAAAATCGATTTCAATGTCGATATATCGGTGATGGAAATCGGTGTTTTTGTGAAAATAATCATAACATCCTTGAATATACTGACTGAAATGTGATGTTTATTTCAATATATATGTCATGATTATATCATTAAAATGTCACCTTTTTTAGGGTGTAACATTATTGGTAATAAAGAACGACTACCCAGTTCATCGGAAACGTGTTGCAGATCACTTAGAATCAACGGTTTGATGGCAAATTTGATAAAAGATTGATCTTTAAATACTGTGACATTCTTGACAAATTGTATTCCCAATTCAATTTCGTTCCAACGATCTATTTCAAACGAAAACAAAACATATAATAACCCATTTCAATCCAATTCTTATCAAATATAATTTAATAAACCAAAAAAAAATAATCAACTCACTTTGAACAAATAAATAAAAGATCATGTTTTTCGAATCGATGGTCAGAGTTTTGTTTGATTGGAAGAATAATGATGGACTTACATAAACGACTTCTGTTTCAATGGACAATTCTAATTTAATCTGTTTGCTAATAGTCATTGAACAAATATCACTTTTGACAACCATCTGCTAAAAAAGACAATTCCAAATAAAAACATCAACGAAAGAAATTCCATGAACACTAACATAACTTTTTCGCTTTTTAAACCACATTGGTAAATTGGATTTACTCTTAACTATTGCATTCGGTTGTACGCAAGTCAAATATTTGACAGGTTCATATTTAGCATCTTTACATAAATCTGTTAATGATAATAATTTTTGTTTACATTTCTTGGGGATCTTTTTATTGTCATCTGTTGCTAATGTTTCCATGTTGGCTGTCAAACACTGTTTATCTACATCTTTTAACTCCTTCGGTTTTACAGATTTTGATTTTAAATGTTCCATTGCATCATAAATGTTGGATTTAGAACTAGATTTACTCCAAAAATCTTTATTGATAAGATTTTTTTCATTATCCAATAAAGTGTCAAATAATTTAAAGACAAGTAGTTTTGCACTGACTCCTGTTTTTAGTAATAATAATAGTAATAAAAGTACAATACATTTAAAGTAATATTAAAAATTACCAAGAGTAACATGCCGTACTGGAAAATTATTATCCATTTTAAATTTCTAAAATGAATCAATACCTCAAATATTATTTAACATAAACACAATGAAATTTATAGATATATATAATTTAAATAAATTTTAAAGAAAACAATAATTTTAAAACAAAATCAAAAAGTAAATTTCAATAAACAATGCAATTAAATATTTTTAATGAATTGTATTTTCGGTAAAATTTTATAATTCATATTTAATTAAGCTATCAAATTTATGGATTTAGATAAAAATAAGATATACCAATCTGTGTATAAAATTTTAAAACTTTTAAATTTATTTACGGCTTGAGTCATTTATTTGTGAATTAGAATTTGATTTAGTTTAATTTGGGTTATTAAAATCTATATTATTTCCAGTTTTTTCTTCAGTAGTGTATTTATTTATTAAAATTTAAAAATGATTGCATGAAATATTACTTAAAAGTTTATTTGGAACATAGATATATGCGTCTTT
>JBBMOY011138772.1:0-10373 GCA_037951405.1 Platydemus manokwari
ATCTAGTGAACAAAAATATTAGTAATCCAAAAGAGATTATATAATAATAATAAAATAATTAATCCATTGAATAAATCTATGGCAAAACGTGATGGCAAATTTTTATTTACAATTTTGTCCGCGAACTTTATTAACAACATAATAAATGAAAATTTCCATTTTTTCACTCTATTTTATATATTCTTTGTATATTCTTTACGTTTTCCTTGAATTTTCTCTATATCTACTTCATATAATCATTATATTTTTACTATAACTTCTGTGATTCTTTCTCCTTTTCTCCGTTAATTTCATGTCATAGATTTTCTCATCGAATTCAAATTAGTGGTCGTCATATAAGCCGCTAATATCATATAAAGCACGCATTGAAAATGACTTAATAGATTAATATTTGTTATTATATAATCCTATTATAAATTGTTAAAATTTCAATTCATTTTAAAATTCTCGCATCCTCGATGCTTCCAATGATCACCAGGTAATTAATTACTGTTGTAAATATTGTATGCTTGGGTTAGTTAGATCGGACTTGATTACAACTTAAATTATTGAAAGAAACATATTGGCCGTAGCAACGACAATAACCAAAGTAGCGGCCTAAGAGTTATACTGCAATTATGCTTATTAAATACAGTTAATCTTAATGGTATGTATATTAATGAAAAACTGTGTCTATAAATTTTATATTTATTAATATTATAATAATATGTACAAGTCTAGTGATAGAACAATTAATAATGAAACCCTATGGATTTAAGTAGAATATTTTGAAAATGGATATCACACAATCTTGTGAAAATTTGAATTGTTTATTTTCAAATTTCATTGGCTGATCATCAATTGTTTTAAGTTTTATGAAATTTATAAATAAAATCGAATTGAATTTTGATTCGTATCATTGTATTGTTCATTGGTATAACATTTTTACCATTTCATTAATTTGTCTCGGTTAAATATATATATATCGTTTATTAAAAATGGATAACTTTATACTTTCTCTCAGTTATGTGCTATCAGCTATTGTTGAAATTAAAATCAAATATGTCAATATGACATCAAATAATAATCAAACCAAATTGAATTGTGAAACCAAAAATATTGCCGAACAATATGAATTTATAACAATCATTATTTCTCTAATCTTGGTGATTATTTTTTCTTTCATGACCAAACGAGTATCATTTCTAAGGAACATATGTCACGGAAGACCTGGTATAATGTTGCCAATGGATACATTGAATAGTAATGATTATACCATTGAATATGTTTTAGCATTTCTATCTCTATCGGAGGATATTTATCAATTGATATTTGGATTGAAAATAAATCTCTACGAGATGACACCAACGGCAAGATTTTTCATCAAACTGTTTATGATGGTACTTGTGACAATAATTTCCTTTCCAATTTTTGGAGCCATACATGGACAATTTCTTGTTGGATATATTGCTATATTAGTATTGTGGGTGCTTGACCTGGGTATACATGCTGTGGAATTATATTACAGTCTGAAATGTCTACGAGGATCCGTCATTATTCCTTTTCTTGTCATTCGATTAACATCTTTAGGTATCGATGTTTCCCTAATTATAATCTTTATCTGGCGTATAATTACTCATATTAAATCCAATAAAATACTACCAGATGAAACCAATGAATCATTAAATGATGATCGTGATTCGTCAATTGAATATGTTAAACAACTTTTGAAAAATAAACCCAATGTCGATTTAGAAACCTCACCAACAGATCTGGGCTGGAAAAGATTTAACTGGAAAACATTGAAATTCAAATTCAAACAGAAAGTCTACACAAAAATTCACGGTTTTAGACTTCCACCTAGATTAGTAATTGGACTGTTTGTTGGATTATATTTTGCTTTCCGAATTTTCATGGATAATATTTATGATCTCACACCCTCAGGGTGGGATTTGATAACCATAATGAACTTGCTTGCTTCTTCTACGAAAATGAATTTGGGAAGATCTTTTGAAATTGCATTAGGAAATTTCTCCAAATATCGGGAACAAGAAAAATTGAATGCCTTCCTATATTTGACTATATTTTATGTAAATTTGTTTTTCTTCAGTTTCATTTTTGCCATCATTATTGGACTTGTAAATTCTGTCGTGCAATCATTTTTGGTTTTGAGAAATTATCGATTACAGTTTAAGAGAATAACAAAAAGAGGATTTTCATCAATAATTTCTTTACATCATGCTCCATCTCCAAGTGGTCTTATATCAGGATTTATTCGTTATAGTGGATTTCAGGCAGCATATATTTTATGGGGTATCATAATTGTGATTGGTTTTGTATTTTGGTTTTTATTCATCACCATTGGAATAATTTTGCTACCATTTATTTACTTAAAAGATTCATGGGTAAGACATTTATTTAACCGGTATTTAGCGGTGATTTTAACATCAATAGCTTTAATCATAATTCAAAATCTCGTTGTTCGATTTGCCTTCGTCGAGAAATATGGAACTGTAATGGCAGTCAACAATCAGAGAGCATTTTCAATTTATACGCATTTTTCTTTTTTCCTCAATGCTATAGTCGGATTATTCAGTTCCCTAAAACGAATAATAACTTGGATTGTGTCCGGTGTATTTTGTTTTTGTAGAATCGATTTATGTACACTTCCAAATTATTTACAATCATGTGATGGTCCATATATGGCTTATATTGGATTTCTCTATACTCAACAGTATCATCATAACCCAGTATTGAAATGCTTCGTTCATTTAATTTGGCATAAGAAAAAGAAACTTTCAGTTTATGATTATTTCTCAGTCAATAGAGATGGTGAAGAAATCGATTATTTAAATCCTCAACGATATTATAAGAAGAAATGGCTGTTAGCTTTCACGTTGATAAATAATCCAAAGTTGAAGCATGAAAGGAAAAGTGCTTTAGTGAAAACTAGATCTTTAATTTATACTTGAAATAATAATGTGGCTTTTAAATTCGTTAAAATTCGTATAAAAAGAATAGATTATAAGTAACTTGATGTACTAAATTAATAAAAACATTTCTATGTAGAATTATCAATGGTTTATGGATGATAATTATAAATGAGATATTATTTTTAATAATTTATCAATAATACTGACTTACAAGATTATAATAACAAGATGGCAATTATTTCTTCATTAAATTTTTTGAATTTTTTTAATCCAATTTTAATATATAAAAATTTATTTAGAGATGTTATCTTTCTGACCCGATTTGGTCCTGTGCTTTGAATAGAAAGTGGCTTTCAGTTGGTGAAATTGCCAATGTTGGTATGCAGATTTGATGTTGGACCTGATGCACTCATATCTTATCTTCTCGGTAATATCTCTTTTGAAACCTAGTTTGCGTAGTACGGTTTCATTTTCTGATGCCCATGTGCCCAGTACTCCGAGCACATACGTATGAAGTTCCACCATCCAACCTAGTTTGGCTTTTTTCACCTCTTTCTGCAGATTTTCGTATTTTTGTAGGTTGGCTTCATCCGCACTGTTCATTAGTCGAGGTTCATCCATGGGGCATTTGACGTCAATTATATAGATACAGCTCGTCTTGGTATTAATTACTTGCAAATCCACCTTCAGCTTTGATCCGGTAAATTGGCAGGATTTTTCTATTTGCACGTCATTTTCAGTAAAGTTATTGATGTATTTGGCCAAAATTTCCATTGTTGACCCAGCATGAACTTCTTGTTGAGAGTTGCCAGTGTGTCAAATCGTTCTTGGTGTACAAAGGTAAACTCTGCTATTGAAAGTCCTCCGTTGTACACAATTGTTTTCCACGTTGAAGTTATTTCCAGCAATATCTTTGTATATCTGCCACATCGAATTTGCCTAGCCCAGTGAAGTTGATAACTTCTGTTGAAGCATTGTCGGAGTAGTTTGGGTAGTTTTTTCAGGTTCTTTTGGCCCAGTAATTCTTTTTTTTATATATCTCCGTCTTCTGTGCTGATGCATTAGTAGATTCTGACACCAACTTCTCCATCGATGATTTGGAAGTTGACTGTGGTGAACATTTAGACTTGTGCATATCTGATGGACTCACGAATTTTGTCCCATCACGAGTGCTTCTTTTTTCTGGTCCCTGGGTGGAGATTTAACCAGTTTAATGATTCCAAGAAGTTTTGAGCAGATGCCTTCTGTAGGGACTCTTTTGCAATTTCCCTGATAATTTTTTGTTTACTGTTTAAAATTGCTAGCCCATTTGATATTGATTGGAATGTGAATTCCGCTACTATGCTTTGCAATCCACAGCCACCGTTTGATTTCGTCGAGTATAAGAAGTATGTTGAGCAACATTTTGGTACACCGATTATCTTTTTCAATATCTTCCCGAAGGATAGGAAAATGTTAGGATATTTTAGTTTTTATCGTGGATTTTCATTTATATTTACATAAAATAAATTTCAAAATCATTATTTTAATTTAATTTAGCTTTATTTATGTTCTATATAGAATTCAACATAAAGTATTAACCATGTGTTAGTTTTCATGTTTAATTTTCAATGAATCCTTTCAATATCATTCATTATCATTCAAGTTAGAATATTGAAATAATATTGAATGAAACGGGTGTGATTTTTAAATAAATAAATTTTTATGGAAGCAACTTCCTGCTCTCACAGAGATAATTGAATCGACACGTCATCTAGACAATTGATATTTGTATTAAACTCAAACATATCATTACTCCACTTTTTTAATCAATCCACCTTCTATTGTAAACTTAGACCATTTTGATGCTCCACAAATTCTCACCATTTGGTCGCCTACTTATCTTTCTTCTAAGTCGAACATATTACTGCCGACATTTCTACATCATCCATCTCTTCTCCAATCATTCTCTTTGAAGTTACCTAGATTAGAAGACGACTACAATCTCAAGCTTTAAGAACATTTCCCTTCTCCAAACTATCTTCTTCTGCCCATAATTTATATGGTTTAACTTATAAAGACTCACTCACGGTTGATCTTCTCAATACCTTTTTATTTGCGTTACACAACAAAATTCATGAATTCATAATCATTCATGATCAATGTTTTTACTCAGCTTCTGCTAAAACCAGCTCAATGACTCTATTTTGCTTTTCGATCAATTTTCTATTCACATCTCCCTTTGATTTCTCTAACCCACTTGTTATGTAGATATAACACCAACAAATTTCATTGATTTGGCTTAACCATTGTCGACCCTAACAATCTATACAATTATCTTGGAGAATCCTCTGATGAAATTAAAAATCAATATTACTGAAATATACAACATATATCTGAATAACATCTTCACTATGCTTAGAAATTCCATATCTAGACTATTTTTCTCAAATTGAAACTACCACTTTTATACTTTCATTGTCAATAGCGATAACTTCAAAACTAAAGACTTTGAACAGAAAAATTGTAGCATCTTCTAGAAAATTCTCGACATGTGTAGCTCCAAAATACCAAAATTTGCTTTTTTCTACTCACTTGAAAATTTTGAAATTACACGCGCTTTACTCGATTACTGTGAACAAAGTATTGTGTGTGCATTTCGTTTTCTCACAAGCCTAGACATCAATTTTTTTCAATTTATCATCTCTTAACGTATCAATACAACTACACACATACTTCAAATCGCCTTTCCAGTTTATGTAAACCTTGGCCTACTCAGAATAAGTGACCAACCTCCATCTCTTAGAAGTAGCAACGCAACAAAGTGGTTCAAAATTCCGTAAACGTAATAACAACATCACCTTTCTCATCGAAATTATCAAATCTTATTCGATTTTGTGCCTAATTCCGATAAACTTTATTTCTTTTCAATTGAAAACCCTGAAAAACTCGTCAATGTTCTCTATGATTCTGTCCAAGTGAGCTATTTTAATAAACGATTAATCCTTAAAAAGTTATTTGTTCACTGCCTCTCGGCTTCACCCCTTGTCCAGAAACCAATGAAAAACTCTCAACTTGCCCCTGAAGTTTAAATCTTCAGTCACCAAACTCGAAATAGCATAATATTTTTTAATTACTGCCTATACATTGTTAAATTTGGCTTGTCCCTTTTCTTTATCCAGTACCGTCTCAATATCAAAAGCTTTGTTTAAATATTGGTTTTGAGAAAGGCATTTTTATTTATTGAGCACCGAAAAAAATATTTAAGCATGGTTTTATGATTTTTGAAAACAGGGGCTACTTAAATCCGTGATAATTTTGCGTGGTGTGGTAAACTTCCCCTTCGTTGTTCAGTGTATTTGCTCTATATTTATGCACATGGTGCCAAGGCTTTTTATTTAAAGTTGTGGATTTTCAGAAAGGTTGAATAATGACTTGCAATTTGCAAGACTAGTTTTATAAAAGTAGTGTGATATTAACACTTGGCTTTTGTGTTTATATGGAAAAAAATTATTTGGGCATTGAAAAGTTAAAAATCATAACAGACAAGTTCATAAATTAAGAAGATTTTGTTTACAGTGTTCTTTAAGAAAGAATATTGGAGATTTAAAGGTTATCTATATTCAGAGATTGTTTATCTGAGAAACAATTATCTGGAAGTTGTAAGATGAAAACGAGCATTTGAAACTAAGGTTTACATGCAAAAGTGATTCAGTTATCTAGAATTTTAGAAGCTTAAAAATCTATAATGTACACTCTACCGGCATGTAAAGATTTTTTTAATAAAAATATGAAATTTGAAACGTCACTTGAAAGTTATTGGACAATCTTAGGACATTTATGGGATCAATTGCAGACTGTGGAAGGATATTTTGTTTAATGAATTCCATTAAAATCAAGCAAAGAAATATAATGGGCGATGTACATGATTGTAAGAATTAAGAGATATATTCAAAGTAGTGGTTTGATTGATTATATTGTGTGTACAACGCATGGGTACAGGCAAAAGACGGAAGAGAGAAGAATTAGAATGTTTGTACACAATTGACACAAAGAAAAAATTAGAATGTACAATTTATTTGCTTTATGTTATTGTTTTATTGTAGCTTATAGTATTATCTTCAACAGTCTATTGTACCCCTGTTATTAGTCTTGTAAAGAAATAAAGAATCTATAAAATGAAAAAATTGTTTTCTTGTTTTGTGCACGCAATTAATTTCAGTTTGTCACATTTTGCACAGCACCAAATAATGCACACAGAGACTTGCAAAAATAAGATTGAGTACTGCTCTTTAAATCCATTTTCATTGTAACTAATTTAATAATAGCCAACAAATTCATCACTTGATACCTGTTGATTAAAACTTTCATTTGTTTCAGCATTGTCTGGCTTACCTAGCCAACATTGATCGATTTTTATTTATAATCAATACATCATGTTGTTATTTTCAAAACTGGGTTTTGTCTATACTTTGACAAACAAGATTTGAATAAGTTTAAATTATTATGGACCATCACTCATAATACATTAATATCGGTCATAATGACCAGTTTTAATGATCATATCCAATAATAACTCATTTCCTAACTTGAACACCGCAATTCACAACTTAAAAAAATCACAACTGCTATTCATGTTTTCTTCACATCAATTACTTTTATTAACTTCCAAAAAAATCTTACTCGATTCCTTAAACCATAATCTTCCAAACATCCTTCCCATCCTACATGTAATCCACATTAACTAATCTCAATTAATCATACCTTATCCTTATTTCCTAGCTTATCAGTCCATCCTAGATTTTCTTCACATTATTCCCTATAATCTCGTCTAATCACTAACATTTAATTTTACAAACTTAAAGAAATTTGATTATAGTTAATTAACACAATTAAATAAAATTTCAAAATTAAATCCCATTTATTTCTGAGTCCACCTTAACAATTTTGAGAAACTTGATCTTAAATTAAATACCTTCAACTTTTTGCCAAATAACTAATTTCACAAATTCTCACCAATCATTCATATCATGCGTTACTAACATCTACATTTTAAAATATAATTTTACACCCTATCTTCATTGCCTTTTCTTGAAAAAGTTGAACAAATTTGGTGTTAGAATAAACGTTCTTAGACAATTAAGGTCTAAGTCCAACCAACTATCATTTCTTCAAATAATACCACTACATAACCTTTACAACGTCTAATTCAGAAACGTCATGTTGACATTTTCGCTCGACTACTATACAACTATCTCTTTTTCTCTGACTCAAAATTGATGATTTTTTAGACTACTCTTTCAGATTGTTAAACTCTATTAATTTACCATTTACATAAAAATTACTATTAAATGCATATAATAATAAATAACAATTTATAGAAAAAATTTATTTTCTTATATTCTTGCAATCACAAAGGTCTTCTGCTTCATTCGTCTTATTCAAAATGAAATCAAAATTACTCCAATCATTCTAACTCTGAAAATTGTGACTAACTAATTACAAGCTAAGCCATCTACAAATTCCTCTAATAAGTACTTATACAAGGGCATGAATAAAATCGATAATAACTTTCCCTCTCTATTAAGACCACTTACTTATCTGCATTATACTCTATTAAACAAAAATTTATTCTTAATTAAACTCAAATTTCGAATTAATTTAATTAAGTAACTTAAACAAAGATTTAACTAATTAACTAACTTTAAATATCTTTAATTTTCAAGTTTTTATTAACAATTGTTCTGCATGAATGCACAAATTATATAATAATATTAATTTATTTTTCCCTAATATGATTTACTTGTTCTGATTTTAGGTGGTCATTTTGTAAATATTTGTATATATTTTTGTGACACTGAAATGTCAATTTTTAAGGCATTGTCAAGACTCAGAATATAATGTGCTCAAATATCGGAACTTCTTGATTAATAAATCTCGAACCTAGGTGTTAATGTGGGTATCCTCTCACATCATGTTAATAAGATTGTATTTATATGGAAATTAAGTTTTATTTATAAATTTTGAAATATTTATTAATTAATTAATATATCAAAAACTTTAAATATAAAAAATTATTTTCACATCATATTATACATTTTTATCAATTTTTAATTATTAAATGATGTTTGCTGTAATCTTTAAAATTTTAAATGTTTTCACCTTGATATATCTTAAACGAATTATAATTTAATGTTACACTATTGCTATTCAAAAAATTATCAGAAAAATGTCTTTATATAAATTAAATTTCTTAGCATCGTTTGTTTATATAAATTGAAATATTTACCTTAGTTACATTGTTAATTTTGTTATTTATGTTTTATAATTTTGATCAATTTAGTTTTCGAAACTTTTAATTTTGCAATAATATTTATTAATTTTTCATTTTAAAATTAATTAAGATTTTATTTCTACATTTCTATTTTCATAAGTTGTGTATTTTCTTCACATTTAAATTTTTATAAATTTACTCTGTAGGCAAAAACGAAGTTTTATGGACGTAAATGAAAATAACGCTTTAGAATTGCAAGATCTCGATTCTTCTATAATTCAAAATGAAGTAACAATTGAGTGCAGTGAACAAACAAATAATCACAATGATAATAATCAACCACCAGAATCATTTATTAACCATCCCATCCATAATGAAACCCAACAAACGAATGTTAATTTACCCACAATGCAACACTTTACAAACACTGAAAACATAAAGCCATGTTGCTATGTAGACATAAATGGTCAACAAATGAACAAACCAATCTATATTTATCATAACAATAATATTTACGTGCAACAGGGTTTGGTGAATCCGTCAGCTATACAATACACAATGGGTCCATTCAATTGTAATGGAGTCGTAACACAACCTGGAATAGCGTATAACATGTACGTAACACCACCACCCCAAGCAATCATACAGAACAATCTTCCACCGCCACAAGCAATCATACAGCAAAATATACAACATAATCATTATTCCAATCTCACCAATTATGTCATACTTAATAAATTAGGAAAGGGGCAATTTAGTACGGTTTATAAAGCAGTTTATTTAGGCGGGAATGTTCGTACCGTAGTGGCATTGAAAAAGATTCAGGTACTTGATTTTTGGTCTTTCTTTCAATGATTTTGCTGGTTTATTATTGGAGATTTTGTGATTTGTTATTTGCACGAAATGGTAATGATTTGCATTGAGATTCAATCGAGAAAATATTAAGATATTTTATTTATAAATAATAATGATTATAATGATTATAATTAATTATATTAATTTTCATAGTTATATTTATAATTATAATAAAAGACAATTATTATTAATGATTAATAATATTTATTATTATAATGATTATTAATAATAGTGGCAATAATAATAATAATACTGATAATAATAGTAATGATTATAATAATGATAATAATAGTGGATATTATTATAATAATCTTAATATTGACCATAATAATGATTATAATAATGATGATTAT
>JBBMOY011138883.1:0-10372 GCA_037951405.1 Platydemus manokwari
AGATGTAATTCTCCGGGATATTTTCCTGTTGAAAATTTATTTAAAAATTTATTGTTTGTTATTTGAGATTGTATATCTCCACCTTTTTTGAAAAATGAAGAATATTTTTCTTTGAAATTTTGAAATTTTTCTTCTTTACTGCTTTTTTCATTATTAATAGTTTTTTCATTACTACTTTTTAAAATATGTTTTTTAGTTTGTTCATGATTCCATTTATTATTTTTTGAATAACTTTTTTCACAAAAATCACAATAGTATTTTTCTACCATTTTTTGTTAAAGAAATTTATTTATTTTTGGAATTTTTTAACTTTTTTTTTATAGTCGCTTCGGTAGTAGATAAGATAACCATACTTTGAGGAAAAGACCCCGTTTTCAGGTAATTAATGAAGAAATTTACCTTTTTTTTATCGATTTTGTTTAGTACTTTTTTTAGTTTTTTTTTTTTTGGTGGGGTGCTAACCCCTTTTTTAGGTAAATAATGAAAAAAATTTACCTTTTTCATCGATTTTTCTACTAGTTTTTTTACTACTTTTTTATTAGTAGATTTGGGGTCTGTCCTCAAAGTATGGTTATCTTATCTACTTGCATATCTAGTAAATCAGATTTTACAAGCATCTCATCTGAGCATGAATCAATTCAATGACACTATTAACCGTATGACTAAAATAGCACATCAAAACCTGAATGGATGGATTCAATTAAACGGCAGATGGGATCAACTAATGCAAACAACTAATAATAATCAGACTACCCCAAACATCTTCGAAAGTCTAGGAATAGAGGAGCCCAGTGGTAACAATGAATTCATGAATACGCTTCTAAAATATTATTAAGAATGAATGTCATAAGTAAAACCTCATTAATGATTGCACCTTATGATTGAGCCAAGCCAAATCTTTCCTCTATTTATTCTCTAGTCAACTTAATCGAATGTCCAGTAGTTAACCCATATAGAGTAAAAGAGGGACAACCAGTAAAATATTATATGTATCAAGGGATGGATTTCTACCGAACTACTGTTAAAGAGTGTAGAGTAACTCGAGCAACATTTGAATATTATTGCGGCATACATAGTAGAACTGCTACTTTAGATGCTAAGCTCATACCTCGAAATGTCAAAATAACACCTGGAAATTGTAAGGAAGCTTTTGACACTGAAAAACTATGAATAGATAACGAATTACAGCTAAAAGCAAGAGAAGGGTCAATTTTAGTAGAAACCATTACCCAAGGAGGTACAATAGCAGCCGATGGCTCATGTACCGGTCGTGCAAAATATCGGAAGGGCCAACTCATCGAATTCGTAGTTGATATCAAAGACTACCAAATTGAATTACGCACTTATATGCCTCACTGCTTAATGCATTTTGGTTTTTATCGGGTTTTCTTGAAAATAATTCGTTTGATCGTAAAAATTCATTTCTAACTGCATTGTCTTGAATTAAATGGTGTATGATCGAACATGAATTTATTGATTTTCCATAAGTATTAATATTTCGAGAAAATAATAACCGATATTTGTTTTAAGCTCAAACTTCAGTGTTTTCAAGAAATCGTTGAAAAGTTTCAAAAAAATATTATGAAATAAATCAATTATCAACGGGAAAAAATGCTTTAAAATTAATTTCGAATGCACTCAAACTAATTTTCTAAATATTGTAATACGTAATAATTCTTCATCATTAATTTAACTCGGTTTAACTTTAAAATCAAATTTTATAAATGATTCTGAAATTTGAAGTTTTTATAGATTTATTTCAAAATCGATTTTCATCTTTCCTAATTTATAAAAGAATTTCTTTCACCACAAATCTTATTTTTAAATTATAATTTGACCTTGAATTTGTTTAAGTATTCGCAGCGAAATTTATTAATTTCTTATAAACACACAATTTCAAATCAAAAATGTTAACTATAGATTATTGAATATATTTTATATATCGATTAAATGATTTTATTAGTATAATTTATCTTTTAAATATAATTTTATAAATATTGATTTGAAAATAAATTTAATTGTTCGACAATCGATAATAATTATAATTTAATTTTAGAAAATCTAAGATTTCAGATAAAAAAATAATTATCTATTAAAAAATAATAATAAATGGGGTAAGTCTTAGTCAATTGAACAGGAAATTATTGATTGAATTTCTAGAGACTTGGAAAATTTTAGGATTCAGCTCTACGATGGTAACTTTGATGGAGTCAAAAGCTCCCTATCAGCTGAATTCATAAACATCATAATCGACCAAGAGGTGAGAATTATTTGTTTGAATTAAGTAAAAACTAATGTCGACATCTTCAAAATTGTGTCGAAATCATAAACTCTTGTTGAACAAATTTTTGCTATAAAATGATTTTGCAGAACATTGAGGGATCCTCTATAATTTTACTACAAATATAATAAAAATTAGATTATATAATCGCTGATGTCACTTGTAATATTTTTGGATTATTAGCCAAATTAAAACATATTCCAATAATCAATAATGAACATGTTCGACGAAATGCTTTAGAAATAGATTTACGCGAAACTACTGCCTGGAATTCATAAATAATGAAATCTCTTTAGCCAATTATTAAGACAATCACGAGATTTTTTCAATAATTTCTGAGGACTGGATGCACCCTGGGAGTTTAAGATATTATTCTGCGGCGCTATTAGTCAGACGGATGAAATATCCGAAAATTATTTAACGCATTGTTCTTCATTCTCAAAAATATTTCGTACGACGCTCTATGAGGTGAAAAATATTCAAAAATATATCCGAATATATCCAAATATTTGTAGACATGGTCCACCATTAGTCATGTCATTTTCACACACACACACACACACATATGTACAATGTTGTGCCCCTTGTGTGTGTTTAGAGTGGTCATTGTTTCAAAAAGCATCATGTTGTTGAATCATTGATTATTGCAGAGCCAGACAACGCCGATTCACATAGCATGCCAACACGGACATTTAGATATTGGCAAATTATTGATTGAACACCAATGTAATATCGAAAGTGAAACGAAACTGGTATGGATATTCGTTACCAGTGTGATTTTTAAAATATTATCTTTTGCTCAGAACTGGCGACCAATTCATATTGCCTGTTGGTATGGCCATATCGATCTTGTGATGTTATTGATCGAGCACCATTGTGATTTGGAATGTGAAACGAATAAGGTAAACTAAATCACTGAGTTATTCAATCATTGAAATTCCCATCAATCAATATCAATCAATATATATCCATTTAGAAAATGAGGCCCATACACGTAGCTTGTGAGAATGGACATCTTGACATTGTCGAATTATTGATCAAACATCATTGTGATATTGAATGCGAAACCAGTTCGGTAAATAATTTGTTTGTAATAATGCCAGAAAATATCTGAAAATAAATAGAATGAGAGACCGATCCATATAGCATGTTGGAATAGCCATTGTGATATTGTTAAATGTTTAATCCAATATCGATGCAATATTGAATGCCAGATGAAAAGAGTGAGGAAGTGGTTGGTAATTTTGTGATTTTTAAATCAATTATTGCTAGCAAATGAGACCAATCCATTACGGGTGCATGAAAGGCAAGCTGGATATAGTGAAATTATTGATTGAAAATAATTGTGATATTTATTGTCAAACTGATGTGAGTATTGATTTTTATTATTGATTATTAACAAATAGTCACATAAATGGGTCAGTTAATCTTTTTGTAGACATGGAGCTCTTGTCAAATACCGAATCCGTTGTGAAATCCCATGCCTCTCATCCTATTCTTAAAATTACATGTGACTAATTCTCGTAAATGTCTTGAAAAATATTGAAATTCTTAACTTTTAATTTACTTCTTTGGAAGTACATCTAACGACACGGTCTCATAAGAAATGCGATTGAGTGCGAAAGACAATGTCAGTTAGAGCTTTAGTTTAGTTATCAATTTCTGTGGACCTAAGACAAGCAATGAGGAATGATTTTTGATAAAAAAAGAAGCTTAAATGATATGATCTTCCAGAAAAAACTGTTGAAGTTGTTGTATCTGTTTTGTTCTTTTGTCTAACTGGAAACGAGTTGAGCACAAGCTCGTAGTCATCCTAATCTATTCTTGTGAATCATTTGGTTCCTCGAAATATTGGCTGAAATATTCATTTTCAAAAATTTAATGTTTTCAATTTTTTATTGATTTTAAGCAGTTATCGATTTTTTTTCATTTATTATTGATTTCATTTAATTCATAATATTCGCTAAGTTTTAATTTTATTCAATAAACAATGTTTTTCGTTGAATTTATTAAATTGTAAAATTATATTTCAAAGCAATCGGGATTATTGATCAATATTTTAATCAATTATAATTGCCCATCTCTATTATATTGGAAATAATTGATCAACTAGCTTTATATTTAATATAATTGCTATTAGAGTTATAAATGAAGGAAAATAGTGTATCTCGACAGTTGTTGCAAATGAGATTTTGAAATTATCATTTAATATTGCCATTTTTTACGAATCGATATTTCTATTGGATAAAATCTCATCACACACATGCTGATTGTTGTCAGTCTTCAATCAAATATTGAAAATCGATCAAATCAGAACACGGATTAATTTGTCAATAGCATATCAGAAAATATTAGTTAATCGCAAATAAAGCTTAAACAAATTGACTTTCAAATGAAAACTTGTCACAGTTTGTACCATCAGCGATGTTGCAGCGCACACCTCAATTTAAATACCGGCTTCCATATCAAAGTTCGCCGACATCATCGAGACATTGATATATCTTGTAAATAAATAGACGTTTTAATAACTGTTAATATCAAGGTTGACAAGATACAAAGAAATCATTCGCCCCTGAAGATTTTGTAAACAACATTACCTTTGTTCCGCACCATTTATTTGTTTACCTTTGTATTAATCGATTCTACGTTCGAAACAAACTGTTTGATATTGTACCTTTTTAAAATATCGTGTTATTCCTAGCTCCTCCCGTCGTGTATTAATTTCGAATTGAAACTGACTCGAGAGAGGCTTCTACAAAAATCTCTGCACCAATTTAGGAATTTGTTACCTCGGGGAAAACTGCAATTCAATAGTTTAAAATTTACATATGAAGATTAGACATACATATGCGTGTTTTGTCTATTTGTTTCATCATCTACCAGTTATAAATTGATATCGGATGTTTTCTTTAATAGCTATCGATTAATAGAGATATTTAAAAGTGTTAAGCTAACATATATCGTTATGCCTGATACTTCTCAATTATTATCGATTGTATCATCTTGTTATCTGATTCCACTATCTAATTCATGTTACCTACTAACAGAAAGCACTCTAGCTCAAAACTATGAACTGAGTCCGATCACAATAGTGATATGTCAGTGAAGAATCTGCTTCTAGCTGTTATATCAATACTTCATAACATATATGCATCTAATACTACTTTCAATGCTAATATATCGTGAAATTTTATTACTAGACTACTTCTACAACTACAAAGACTACCTCATTTCTTTTTCTTGTTGAAAACGGGTTTATTTATGGTGATTCTTTCAATACAACCACACACTGGTACGTCTGCTTGCGACCTCTTTACTAAAATATATAATATTCAACATGAATAATAAAAATAATTTTTATTTTCAAATTTATGAATTTTGTCTTTACAAATCGTTGATTTATTGATTTATCGAATTTGTAATTTTTGGCGGATTCATTGATTCCACTTAAACTTTTATGAGTTTTTTTTCTTAAAATTCAAATTTGGTTATTGATTTCTGTGTTACGTAAATAATGGTTTTAAAGGATTTTTAAAAATGCAAGCAACTTTAATTGGTTAATCTAAAGTATTGATTATTAATAAAATTTTGTTACTAACGCTTTACTGGGCTCATCAGTGTGATCGGTACTAACATAAAGGAGTGTTATTATTAATCTCAGAAATCTCAGACCCCATTCAACTATATTCCACATTAATTTGCTATGCGGAGATCTGATTTATACATACATATTTTATGATTTATCAAAATGGCTGGAGCTTGAAAATATTATTTCCATTTCATGTATATTTTAGATTTTGGGGTTTTTGTCTATAATTTCTTTATAAGATTATCTTGTTAAATGGAAATATTCTCTGTCGAATCACTGTTCAAATCGACGAATTCATTATTGGTTTTTTTCTATCTAAATTTTTAATGATAAATAAATTCACTGAGCTGTTGCCATCCAATGGGTGGATTTTGGATGCACATCAGTCCGTCATGTACACCCCTGAGCCTGATGTTTATTCTGAAAAAAATAAAAAAAACGATTATTTTTATTAAAATCTTGAATTGAAAAGAAGTAGAAATAGAAATTGCTGTCTCAGTATCCTTGGAAACAAGATAAATTATATTGATTTTTTCTAAAATTTTGATTATAATGATTTTTAAAATATTTTTAATTGTCAATTAAAAAATCAATTAATAAATTGGATTGTGTGGCTGAATCTATTTGACATTTTTATATGATTCCAGGACGCATCTTTACCACTGGATTTGGCCACTCAATTCGGTCATGTAAATTGTGTCGAATATCTATCAGAAATAATTGATAACAGAAGCAAAGTGAACGATTCGTTATGTTGTATTGTATTTATAAAACAGACTTTCAGACTTTTGCATTTATTCGATCCAACGATGTTGAAGGATTTGAAAAATTCTACAATTTTTCCAGTTTAGCAATACTGGAACCTGAAGTAGATAAATAATCGATTATTGATGGTATTGATTATTTATTTGATTATTCAAGAATGGATTGTCTGTGATTGAGATTGCTTTGGAGAGTAATGCCGATAGAATCATTAAGTCCATTATGGAGAAAAGAACCAATAGTTCGGTAGAATATTTATTGATTAAAAAATGATTGATTAATAAATGATTAGGAGATTTCATTCTTGATCAATGCCTTGAAAAATATTGAAAATACTGATCGAATAAAACTAATCAAAGAAGTGACATCATAATTTGTGTTTGATGATTTTATTCGTTAATTCAGTGTATTCTTTATCGATCTATCAGAGACCACCATCAAACGGGTTTTCAATGGGCTTGTTCACCCAATATCGTCAATGGCGATAGAAAACTCGTTGATTTAATTTGTTTTGAAAATTTATTGATTGATTAATTTTTTGTTATGTAGGTGTTACCGTCATTCTTGGAATTAGCGGCAGAACACGGTGCTTATGCTTTTGTCAATGAGCTTTTAAGAAAGAGCATTTATAATGAAGAAGTCAGAAAAAATCAATAATTTATTTCAGATATAAATGCTGTTTCATTATTTCAGTGTTGGATCAATGCAAGAAATATCGCACAAAATAAACATTTTGATCACATATTAAAATCAATAACATCTAGACAATCTCTTATCAAATCACGACAACAAGTATTTTCTACTTTTCATTTCATTCATTCAACTTCATACATTTATATACATTTGTATACATTTATATACATGTATATACATTTATATACATGTATATACATTTATATACATTTGTATACATTTATAGACTTTTATATACATTTATAGACATTTATATACATTTATATACATTTATAGACTTTTATATACATTTATATATATTTATATACATTTATATACATTTATAGACATTTATAGACATTTGTATACATTTATAGACATTTATACACATTTGTATACATTTATATACATTTAGACATTTATATATATTTTTATATATTTGAAGGTCAATTTCAGTGGTTTACAAACATCAGTTTGTGATGGTGATATCGATATGGTGAAATATATTATCGATTATCATCTCACTGATATTCATTCCAATGAAAATGTAATAATGAATATTTGATAATTATTGATTATATTCCAATGATTATATCCAGATATTTCGAGCAGCTCTAACACTTGCTCAAACTGTTTGTCAAGATGAAATCGTAAATGTTTTGCAACTTTTTATTATCTCTCCTACCATTGAAGAATCAGAAGTTAATAAATCGATTGATTTTTTTCTGATTATTATTAATAATTATTATTATCGATTATAGAATGTACAATCTGTAGAATTCGATGAAGCAGCTTGTATTGACAATAATATCATTGAACCCGGTGAGCATAGATCTGTATATACATTACTGATTTTGTTTGAATGTTATCAATATATTTATCTTATCAGATATATTCTATTTAAAAATAATACTTAAAATCGATAGAAAATAGAAAATTTTGTTTCTAATGATTTTTAAAATGATCTTTAATTCATATCGATTTTCTTATTTATCGATTTATGAAATTGATTGATCAAATCAAATACAAAATAAACGCTTATTTATAACACAGGTTGATGTACAATCATTTATTGATTCTTAATATATTTAACAATATAATAATAATAATTTGTAATCGATATCTGACATCAATTGAAATAATTATTTTCTATTAATCAAGTATTGATCTTCTTTCAAATTGATAGAATTACAGGAGCTTTGAAGAGAAAATATCCTGCATTACATAACAAGCCCCACACAGGTACTTAAAACGGCCGCCATATCTTTGATTTTATGGACATCCTATTTAAGATTTGATTGATTGTATTTAATATTATCAAAGATGTTTTAATCTCTCCTAACATTGTTACTGAAAATAAATTATGAAAAAATTGATTTTATTAATCAAAACAATATCATTGAAAAATGATCAAGATTTATTCGATAATGAATTCATTTTATTTTAACAGGACAGCAAGTAATGGTAAGTTGTGCCAGCAAATTGATTAGATGCATGGAATAGTTGGTAAATGATATATGTAGCTGATTGAGTTATTAGAATTAATGTGACCAGTTTGGTATTGTTTGGAATTGTATATGTGGTGATCGCGCATGAGATTGAATATGAAATCTATAATTATTCCCAAATTTATTGATCCATCATAAATATTTATGATTAAATTTATGTGGTCACGATAAATACAATTTCCACAAAAGCCCTTGAAATCCTTTGTTAAAACCTAGGAGTTGATCGTTTGACAAAGAAACTTCGTGTACTGTGATGCTTGCTGATTGGCTAACATTTGTGGAGAAATTTTTAAAAATTGTTTCAACATATTGAAAATAAATGAGGTGCAAAAAATACATAAAACACGCTTTATTTTGGATTTTTAATACGCAAAACATTTCATGGAAAATGCTAGCCATTTAAAATGGGATTTTCGCTTACTTTAATAACGATCAATACGGTTTATCGCTCAAAAAATTGAACAAGACATATATCGAGTATCGGATTTTTGTGATTGAAAATGTTTCTTCATAAATTTTCGTGAAGCTTGATGTATTGATTGATTCTGCTTTCGATATTTTTCCACATCAAACTATGTTGCATTATGGTATTTTCAAGGTTCCGGTAATTGATTTTATTTTCTGTTTATTCATCCATTACCCGTCTTATTTCTCCAGCTTCCGAAAATCATCTTTTCGTCAAATACCTTCTATTATGGTCCAAAATTCTAAAGAAAAAATATTTCTTTTATTTAAAAAGCGTAAAAGCTAATTCCTAACGAAAAATTAATTCTTAAAGTTTTCCGTGTCATTTGGGATATCTTAAAAATATCGACATTTTATTTTTTTCACATCAAATAAAAAAAAATAAAAAATATCGAAATTTAAATTTTATTTTTTCACATTATTCGCTGCTTTGACATCGGTTGATGAATTTATTTTAATTTTGCACTTTTGCTTGCTGTTGCTTGTCGCCTTTCCTGTGTGAGAATCAAAACATTATGTTTCTATTTTCAGACCAAACCAGTCACTCAGCCTCAAGATGAACACCCATCTTGTAAGTTAAAATTGTTATTGAAATGATGTGTTTGAAAAAATTGAACGAAATCGTACGTCACAATTTTTATTTTTGTTTTTTTTTTATTGATTTTATACATTTTGAAGAAATCATTGGAATTGGCTGATTGTCTTAATTTAAAAAGGCTATTATGTGGTAGTTTTTCTAAGGGTCTCTAAAGAACTACTCAGCCGAGATGGCTGACCTGCAATCCTAGAGTCCAACGTGACATATTCTTAAATATATTGTGTTATTGAGGTGGTTATGGATTTTAAGCAAAACGTGCTGGTAATGAACTTGTTAAATATATTTATGCAATATCGGTCAGTTAGGTTTCTAACTTTATTATCTTTTCCATGAAATCTGAAACATCACTGCTTAGCTATTCTTTACATACTCTTTCTACAAGAAAATTTCGTAAATGTGCTTCATGCTTTATTCTTAATTCAACTCATAGTTACTAACATTATCCTGATGTTATGTCTATTTTTCTGTCTTATGTCATAGTCTTCCCAAACCATGTC